>RJWM01002885.1:0-80821 GCA_004363535.1 Dasyprocta punctata
GCCCACAATCCATTCAGTATTTCATCAGCCATATAACTATAAAATTATATTTAATATTGGGACAATGTAATTTCCAAAAACTTAAAAGAAAATAAGTCTTTCAAAAATTTTACCAGCATGCTAACATCGTCATAAAAATTAAGGATCCTTGCATTGTTAACTTGACTAATGCAAAAACACTTGAAGGTGCTTAATAACAAGGATTAACAAGTTTAAATACCAAGCTTGTACTTCCATAGGTGCAACTTACTCCTTTGCAAAAGGCCTTTCAATCTCAAATTTCTATTCTGTTCATCATTCAAAAATATTTTTCAGTGATGCCTTACAGTTACTCTAGAGTTGTCCACAAATTTTTCTTAGAAAACCATGTCAATTTGAGTTACAGTCCATGCTACTTAGATACAATAGAAATAAGTTTAAACTGCTAAGGACATTTAATCTTTTTGAAGCTGCTCTTAGATACTATGTAAAAGAGTAATTACAAAATGCCAATTTGTAGAATCTCCATTCTTACATGCTTTATTCCTCCATCTTCTGTGGCTTTAGGCAGAACTGTGCCATTTATCAAAATCAATTCTGTATCCAAAATCCTGTTCTTCAATATTAAAATATATAATTTTGAAAGTTAAAGTAATACAATTTCCTATGATGGATTTGAATCCAGCAAAACTTAACTACTACTTGTTAATGTATTTTAAAAAATAGTCTATCACTCTTTGGCTCCTACCTGCTTTATATAAAAAGGTAAATAAATTCATTACGATAAGGGGAAAAAATCCTGTACTTTTTGTGAGTTACGTGAAGATCGTCTGTCTAGAGACTGAAATTCTTTTCACTGCAACTGTGAAATATTTCACAACTTTTTAGTAAATTGCAATCCTATTTCTTTTCACCCCCCAAAGATGGAAACAGTGGACTTTCTTTTTCTTGCAAAACAAATAACTACCCTGAGAAGGTAAAAATATCAATTATAAGAGTGTCTACCCTAAAAGTCACATTCATTTTGTTTGTTATTGCAAGTTATTAAAAGGCTTCCAGGCATGCATATAAAACCTGAAAAACAACACTTGAATCTATCATATTAAATTAAAATCCCCCCATAAAAAAGTAAACCCAAGTAGTATATCAGTTAGGGAATGCCACACTACTCCAGAAGTCAATACAAATAAGACTTTATTAAAACATAACTAAAATGAAGTTCCACAGGAATCCTCAATGGGAATTGCTCTGCCTCAGACTCAGGTGTGATGAGTAAAAATATATCAGCTGACCTTAATTCCCTTAAAGTAACAAAAAGGGAAAAGAAAAACGAATTTCATGACCAACAACTGGAATTACACTTACGAAAGAAAATATGGCCTCATAAAGGTATATGCGAAATAACTGCACCCTAAGTTAAGCAGGTCTCTGCCTCCAAGTGGATAATTCATGCTCTAATATTTGTCCTAGAGCTAAACATCTTGGACCATTTCTCCAAAACAACGCTTCCTTTTAAGTAAATCCCTGCAATTCCATATAGCTGCCACAAGTTGGCAGTCTCACTCGTATTCTTCTGCCTTTAGTAATTCTGTAATATTCATTAAATGTTCTTTACATGGTAATTCTTTAATTAGTCCCCAAAGCAACTCACATAGTCACCTGCAAAAATTTCAAAAGTTGTACTCAGATGTTGACAATCAGGCTGCAGTAAGGATAAGATAGGGTCCAGGTACACGTGCCTCCCAACATGTTGGCTGTCAATTTCACCAGATAAATGAGTATTAACACATTTCATCTAAAAACTGATGTTCTTTGTTATCATTTTAAATGGTTACAGACTGTTTGGTGGGATAGATGCCCCCCAAGATACGTTATTTGAATTATCGACAATGGGACATTTACTGAATCTCTTAATATTTTTTCGAAATAATGTCACGATAAAATTTCTTTGAACATCCATCAAGATAATGGTTAGGATAGTAATGTTTTAAGTATGTGAACCAAAAATACAAACTAACAACCAGCACCAGTGTTCAAAGCATTACATAACAAATCGATTTTTCACATATTTAGATAATACACGTGCCAGTGCTACCGCGAGCCTTTCTGCTTGCTTGCTTACTTATGTAACCAATGAGCCACACGAAGCAAAGTAATACAAATGGTTTTCTTAAAGTTGTTTGATTACCTTTTAAAATAAACTGTCCTTTTAATAAACAGTGTGCAGTGTTTGATACTCTCCCAAATGTGGAAATATTTTGGAAACATAACACGAGACTGTGTTTTCATGGTGACAGGTGTTTGAGGACACAACACTATGCTGTCCATGTAAACTCATTCTGGAATTTACCTGAGAAATGAACCTACATGGAGCAATTTTATTCAGCACCAAGATGTACCTTGAGGCTCTACCAAGGCACATATGGCACAGAGTAATGTTATGACTTTTTTGTAAGTTAAAGAAGAAAATCATTCCCTGTTTTAAATAACATTTATGCAGTCTTTTCTCATAGCACCAGCTACTACAACATTCTGTGTGGAAAAAAAATTTGAGAATTTGTCATGGAAAGATCTTGCCAAGGGGCGAAGGGGAAAGCTTGCTCTCTTCTTAGGGGGAGACAGTCACAATTTTTCATTGGCCCATTTTGTATCTCATGATTACTGCCTTCTCAATATCTGGGGCTTCCATATCTACTTTGAGCTGCAGCAGTCTAAGTTGATTAGACTTGGATGTAACAGTGACAGTGCTAGGGACGTGTGACCAAGGGTAGAGACAGATGAGCAGCACAGTACCCAGCCTCTTGTTTGGGCTTCCTAAATGGTTCACTGACCTCAGTAAGTTTATACAGCTCTAAAAGAAATACCTGCAACTACATATATGTGTTTGCCTTTATCTAAATAATCTTTAAATTTCATTAAGAACTGTTCGTCAAATATGGCAGACTGCTACATGTGGAAGGTTCTCCTAAAATAATACAAAAATGACAATAAAAATACTTTTTAAAAATACAGACCCTAAGAGAGAAGACAAATATTGAGAAGTGGGAGGAATTTGAAAAATATAAAATAAGAGAAAGAGTGGAGGTTATAGCTTTAGTACCTGCGAAAAGGAACCACGAAGATGGGAAGTGGGAATTCACCTGAGAGAACCCAAGAAAGACTTAGGATTCAGAAGTATCACCTGTCTTGAGAGATAGAATAGTGAGAAGTTGAAATTTCTGAATCTACAGTTTGTTAATCCAGTGAATGACACTTCAGATTGTGAGTGATCTATGAAACCGGAAACAAGACAGGAAATGAGTGCCCACTCCTCCTGGCCTTAGAATGACACCTCCTACCGTTTACCTTCCTAATGGCCAGCTCTTTTCTGGAGAAACTAAACAAGCCTAGACAGAAGAGCCTCACATACTGAAATCTCAAAGAATTCCAATGCAACTCCCACCTGGAGAGAAACTTCTCAGTTGGCAGCCTGGCCCCTCCCCATATAAACACACACTGTCCAAAAGGTTTTTTAAGCACCTTGGATTTAAGTGTGATTAGATAGCCAAGAATCACATAGATAGCCTAGATTTTTGAGGCAAATCTCCACTATGAATGAATGAAAGCAAAATAGAAAAATAGGAAACAAAAAAAGAGCCCATAGAAATTAAAGGTATGTACATTATCTCTAATGATCTAAAGATCTAATTACCTAGAGATGCATCTATATTAAGTGATAGAAAAAACCTTTGGAGAAATGATAATAAATATTTTCAGAGAATTATAGTAGATATTGGATTCAAATAAAAATAGCAGCACTATACAGAATGACTTATTAGAAAACAAGAAATTTAAAAACTTTGTAGAACTTAGAATGATGGAAACATGGAAAATAAGAGAAAATATAAGGCATTATAAAACAAATTCCAGATGTGCTTTCAACACCAAGCTAATAAGATCACCCCAAAAAAGAGAACATGAAACATTGTCAGAGAGATAATTATCCAAGAATATCAAAATCATTATCCTCCTTATCATCATCCTTTAACTGAAGAGCCAATTCCATATTAAAAGGATTTACCAAGTTCTCAGTACAATACCGTAAAAAAGACCCGTACCCATGTACATCAGTGTGAATTCTTGTAACTTTCCCGAAATGATGTGCAAATCTTAAAATTCACAAGAGAGGGAAAAGCAAATGATGTAGAGAGAACTAGGAGTAAAAATATCATTGCTTACCTGAAAAGCAACATTGGAACTGAAAGGCAAAGTTTCAAAATCCAGAGGCCATAATAAAGACGTTTTCACACATGTGAGAAGTCAAAATACTGACCTCCTGTATACCCTTTTTGAAAGGAAATACTGGTGTATGTACTTTGGCAAAATAATGGACTGAAAAAGAAGGAAAATGGGAGATAGGAGGCAGGTGAGCTAACATAGTAGGGAAACAAAAGAAAGCCCCAGGACTTGTGCTACAGGCCTAGCAAATCAGGACCAGAGGTTATAGGAAGTCTCTGAATACCAAAGATCAGAGCTGTGGATGGTGTCAAACATGTGAACCTTAGTTCCCTCACCCTTGGAGTGGCAGAATGGACCTGGTTTGATCAGAATCACAGGCCAGTGGTCTCAGGCTTTATTACCCTCCTCCCATTTCCTACAAAGAACTGTACAATGTTATTTTCTGTGTGTGCCACAGAAAATATGAAAGTGCATTCCGATACACTTTTTGTGTATTCAAAATACGATAGGCTTTTAACAGACCTTTTGAGAGCATTCGGAAAAGCCACAGGTGCTTACTAGGGCAGGCACTGCACCAATACCTAAAAGTCTTTCACAACCCACTTTCCTTTGAGTTCTATAGTATAGAGGGTGGGAAGCTGAAATGCTCATTTTTCCAAACTCGGAGGTTCTAGTCATGGTCCTGTGACATCGCTGTGGCCAGTGACACATACATTGAACTGCCAAATAGAATTCTGGGGAGCATCTACTCATTGTCATGAGAATCAGGCCTGTACTCTAAGATGGAGGAGCATGAGTTGAAAGAGTCCAGGTTGATATAGAGGCGTTTAAACCTCACAATTACAAGTAGTTGCACTTCAGCAAGGAGTCTGTATTCGTCAGCTTTTCCATTGCTTGGACCAGATACCTGACACCCACAAGTTAAAGGAGGAGGAGTTTATTTGCTTCACAGTTTCCGAGGATTCATTCCGTACTAAGCTAACTCTAAGACAGGAACATCACCATGGAAAGAGCAAGGTAGAGCAAAACTGGTTACCAGAAAGCAGAGCAGAGGAGCAGTGCCAGAGAGTAAGGGACGAGGGGCCAGATAAAGCCCCCAATGTCACACCTGCATGACCCACACAGGCATCTGGAGACAGGGGCTTTACTAACCCCCTAGGTAGTTCTGAAGCCAATCAAGTTGGCAATCCATTTTGGCCATCACAAATCTAAGACTGATAAATTTAGGAATAGCAACAGTAGATGATGATTTAGAAATGTGGAGATAAATACTGGAAGAAACAGACCTTTGTGCTTAGTGATTGCCTTTGTGTAATGGGAAAGTGTAAGAAAATTATGTTTTCTAATCTGTGTTATTTAGTTTTTTAAACTAGATCATATATTAGTTTGATAAAATTTAGCATTAATTCAGGTACTCAAAGGTACAAAAAAGCATGACAGAATAATATAAAATATCCTGATATCAAAGGCTCAAAAACAGCCAATGGAATTTGTATTTAGGTTAGATTAGACTATTCTACAGGGGTTGGGGAAACCCCTTCCAAGTTACAGTGGCTTAAAAAATAAATTTAAAAAAATATTTTAAAAAATAGAAGTAAACATAAAAATTTATTCCTTGAACAGACTAAGACATTTAGTGTTTTCCCCTCTAGTTTCTGTCAAGGATGTTGTGGAAATCTGGATATCTAAGAGAACAAATTTTTAAATTAATTTTGGTTATAAAGTTGAGTAATATTCCCACAGGGAGAATTCCTTAGTCAGTTCACACTTCCATACAAATACTTATACACACGGGGTAATTTAAATAGCAAATATCTGTTTCTTACCGTTCTGGGGCTGGGAAATCCAGGACCAAGGGATCAGCAGATCAGGTGTCGGGCAAGGGCATACTTTGTGCTTTGCAGGTGACCTTCTTGTATTGCTTGACAGACAGCAGAGCAGAGGGCCCTTTGGTATCTTCTTTTCAAGGCACTATTCTGTTCACAAGATCTCCATCCTCATGAAAAAGCTCCCCCAAAATGCCATGCCTCCTAATCATCACATTAAGGTTTAGGATAGAAATCATATGAATTTGAGAGAAGACACAAGCATTCTATTTTTAACAGGGGCAGGAGAAACAAAGTTGAAAAGTTTCAGTTAAAAACGAAGAACAAAACAATGAATGGTCAGTCCTGGTTAAAATGTATGTTAATCAGCTGTTCACTGACACTCACAACTCAGAAGGAGGAGGTGGTTTATCTTGGCTCACAGTTTCAGTCCATAGTTTCTGCAAGGCAGGAGCATCATGGCAGATGGTCATGGTGGAGGAAAGCTGCTCACCTGATGACGTTCAGGAAGCAAAGAGCAAGGGAAGAGCTAGAGAGGAAGGAGTGGAGGGTGAAATGAAGTCTCCAAGGTCATGTCCACATGACCCACCTCCTCAGCTAGGGAGGTGGGTCTCCCATGAGCCCGTTTGCTATGATCTCATATCTCACCAATGGGGTTGGAGCCCTCACAATCCAATCACCTGTCCAAGAGTCTCATAATCCAGTCAAGTTGACAATCAAAATTAACCACCACAAAGTGGAAGCAGTTTACTGCCCTTCAGCAGTAATTTCAGCATTTCCCAGATTTCTAATTTTCCCTTCTTGTCTTCTGAATCCCAGAAGTAGCTACCATTTCTAATGTTATTTTTCTTACTCCTACATTTATGTGTCTATAACTTCAATCTTTTCTGTTATTTGAATGTAAGAGAACTTTTTTATGTCACACAGTATTTCAACTTCCTTCATTTAAAGATTATATAACTTCAGGGCTTTGCACACTGAAGGTGATCAATAAGTGTGTGTAAAGAAATTTGGCCATGCAGAATAAATGTACTTTTAGGCTATGACATAAAGCAAACTGAGGAAGAGGAACATCTTGTCCTCTCAGTGCTTTCATACAATAATCAGAATAGAAAAAAGTGGGGAAATGCAGAAGGCAAAAATATGATCCTGGCTTAGAAAGAGAGGATGGTGCAGTCTTCTATAAGCAGATAAAATAGAAAAGAGCTGCCTCTTGAGGAGAGGGAGTGGGAATAGAATAATTTCTAGGAAAGCAACACTGAGTCATTAGCAGGACCCAAATGAGAGGGTCCAAAGTGGCACAGTCCACCCAGAGTATATGTCTGACACTTCGAGTCCCACCCTAACACATTTACTGCTAGGCTTTAACCACTGTTAGATCTGATTGCTCTGTAACTCTTCTTTAAGAAGGTGACAGATTACTTACTCCAATACAGCCAAAAAAACTGAGCCTTAGTAATTATCAAAAACATATATTGTCAGCCTGGCGTGGTGGCGCATGTCTTTAATCCCAGCACTCAGGAGACTGAGGTAGGCGGAGCGTTGTGAGTTCGAGGCCAGCTTGGGCTACAACGTGAATGCAAGGCAGGCCTGAGCTACACAGTGCAACCCTGCCTCAAAAGACCAGGGTGGGAGTTTGGCTCAGTGACTTAAGTGCCTGTTTGACAGGCGCAAGATTGTGAGTTCAATCCCCGGTGCTGGAAAAAAAAATTATATATATATATAGTCACTATTTCAGGGGTGAGTTTGCCTTTCTCTGGTCCAAATTAATTGCAGCAGAGAGTCATGGTACCTTTACTGGTGGAGAAAAAAATGTAATGATATTTAAAGAAAAAATTTAAATGTATTATCTTCTGGCAGAAATTTGCATTTTGATAATATTTTATTTGGATCTTTTTTAATGTCATGACAAGAAGTGAATTCTATTTTTGAAAAGGAATCATTTTGAATAATTAACCATGAATAACTCTAATTAGAAGAAAATAATTATAGGTTGGACATAAGCTTTTTTGAATGCAAAGTATGGAAAAAGACTATTGAAAAAATAATGCCACCTGATAGATGTTGAGATGAATCTGAAAGAGGGCTTTTCTTTGAATTAATCTTCAACTAAAGTGTTTTAAATGCCTGCCATTAGAAAACATTCACATTGCTACAGGACAAAAATTATTAGTAAGCATATGTTGTTGGTTAGAGAATCTTTAGTGTAATAATTAAAGAAGACATATTTAGTGCTTCCTGGAAGAGAAAATATAGTTTCTCTTGTTCCTTTCATAATAACACTTTCTGGATCAGAACAACCTTAGGTAGATTCAGCGTATTTGTACACCACAGGAATGCTTAGAAAACTATGTGTAGATGAATATACTCATTTCACTCAGAAAATGTTTGTCAGATTAGGCATGGGGGTGTAGCTCAGTGGCAGACCCTGGATTTGTTCCTGGTGCTGAAAGAAAAAAGTTTCTGAAATGATTAGCATGAAGAGTCACACTTGTGGGTCCTGCCTCCTGTAAGAATATGTCTGAGGCAAAATGATGAGAAGAACTAAAGACAGGTGCCATTTGTGATCAATTTCTGTCCCCTAAAGTCCATCAGCCAGAACCAGGTGTGGGCCCCAGGAGATACGTGCTCAGTTATGGCGCCCTAGATCACTAGCTAGTCCCCGACTTAAGTCTCAGGGTGCCTCTTTAGGTGTTTTGTTGGTGTTAGTACTGTTCATCTCATAGGACTGTAACATGGTAAAAATGAAATGTAGAATTAAATTTTCAAAGTTAAAAAATGACAACAAAACCATGTTTGGGCAACTTGGAGGATTTTGACAGGTGGGGAGGAAATGGGAAGATGTAGGTCAAAGGTTACACAGTTACAGAAATGTAGGATAAATAGATCTAGCGATCTAATGTATAAAATGAAGACCATAGTTAAGACTGTTGTATTGTACTTGGGATTTTTGGCTGAAAGTATGTTTTAGGAGCTCTTCTACACACAAATGGGTATCTCTATGACATGGTGGATATGTGGGTTTGTTTGACTATAGCAATCACTTCTCTGTGCATATCAAATCATGTTGCACGTCTTAAACATATACAATATAATGTAGTTTTAATATATTTGATCTTTTACAAATAAACATACTGACAGTGTTAGAAATAAAAAGTATCTGGTATATGGTTGAATAAATCATCACTTGCATAATATCACATAGAAAAAATGATGCCTTTTTGCGTAGAAGCATTCATTTGTGACCATTGGGAACTAATTATGCAAGATGGTTTCTTTGCAAAGAAATTCATAACAACATTCTTATCACTGGTCACAAGCAGTCCCTTGCTACATTCCATTGTGATTTTCCAGTTAGCTTCCAATTTAAAGAATATAATTGCTACTTAAAATCCTTGGTCTGTTTAAATATCATTCTTCTGCCACCATTTATAAAGTTGTTTATCTTGATTATTCAAAATAATAAATGGGACTAAGAATTCTATCTAGGAGAAATAAATGTTCCCGGCTTAAAAAAATGGCAGTACCCCTTCATGTTTTTATATCATCTCTCCCTTCTTTTGTTTTCTCTCCTTACCTGAAATAAAGAGTGAAACATTATCTTTATTGAATAAAAATTCAAATGTATGTTAGTTGTCAAAATGTCCTTTAAACTTCCATTGGCTATTGGCATGAGTTCTTGGACCTGGTTAGCTAAACAAATTTGCTTTTCAGAGTGGTGCCAGCGGATTTCTGCAGAATCTATCTAGGTAGTAATAGGTGATTTTCAGGGTTCCCTTTGAGCCTAAGATGTTTTATTACAGGTAGTCCTGTGGCTTTAGGGAAAAATGAAGGGAGATTACTAAATTGAAGTGATGAAGTGAGATCATAAAAAATAGTTACACGCTTCACAGTTTTGCCTAGAACTAGAAGGCAAAGGTATAGGTAAGAAAAATGGAGGCCGGCAGAGTAACCAGTGGGGAACAGTTACCCACAGATGGGTCCAAGTTTTACATTGGTTCTTACTGAGCAGGGAAAGTGGATTTCAGCAAAAAGAACAAGGAAACACAGGGAGGACATTAAGGACAGAAACCCATATATTTGTTCCTTGGTAATAGAAATTCAAAACAAGCAATCAAACATAAGGATATGAATGCCTAGTTGTCTTAATTTGATTTTTCCATAACCTTGAAATGTTGAAAGTTCACTCAGCCAAGTAACTCACTGGCTGGAGAGTGAGCAGAGTCTGTAGTGATTTCCACTCTTCTTGCCCACTGAGTCTTCCTCCTGATTTTCAAAGCGATCCCTCATTCTGACGTGTTGGAGCAGGTTCCTGTGGGGACAGTGGCCCAGGAGAACGTATCTTGCATTTGCCTTGGCTGAGGGCCTTGTACCTCAGACACAGCTGAGGGCCTCATGCACATATCCGTGTCTGTTTTCACGGAACTGATTCTTGTAACCCTAGCTTGGTGGAACTTGTAGTCATCTCTAAGGAGACCACAGAAAAATGCCCCGTTTACTTACAGTCTATAATGGCTTTCTGGATTGGAGAAGAAAGGAATGTCAAGTAGTGACTCCTGGAGGAGTCTAAATGCTAAACTCTGAATTCTGACCTCTAAATTCTGAACTCCTTCAGGTTCCACCGTGGGGGCCACAAATAATTATCCCATACCTGGTAGTCTGTGAAGGAAGAAGCATTTTCAACATCCTCTCGTGGTGGAATTGAAACTCAACTCTTACTACTCTTAGGAGGGAGAAAACAAATAAGAATTCTAATAACTGGGCTTGAATTTTTATTATAAAATTAGTGAAACAATTTTTTTTCCATTAATACATGTTGGTAGTACATAATGTTTACCTTCCCTGTGGGGAGTTGGTGAAGGTTCATGACCTGACTTCCTTTTTCATCCACTTTCCCTTCCTTCCCTCCCATAGCCATCCATTTTTTGATTCCTTTCCTTTTATTTTTTTTGCACATGTTTGTAATACATAAAATTTTAAGGGCTATACAAAACATAGAAATGAGTCAGTAGTTACTGACGAATCTAAATATTAGATCATCCAAATATATACATTTCCAAGCCTACTTTAATGTTTTAAATGGATTAATATTAACAATTGTCATTCCCATTTTAAAACAGGCCAAAGGCCTTTAAATAGTTCATCCTTTTAAATTGGCTTACCACATACACATAATGTAAAAGAGAATCAGATCAAATTGTATATTAAAAATTCTTAATAAAATCTAAATTAAAATTCATAGGATGTTTGTTAGTTTTCTCATATATGATACAAAGTATTTCAGCTTGGTGACCATCAAGTATATTCATATAGCTTATTTTTTTAAGCAAAACTGTTTTCTGGAGCATAATCTAGTCAACATACTTTGCAATCTATTTCTGATATATCATTACACATTAAAAATTGTTTTGTCTTAGGTTAATTGCATTCAATTAGTGAACTGTTCATGGAATATTTAGTATGCATAAGCTTAGTGGTATGATAGCTGCTGTGAAAACATAAAGATGGATATAATATGAATATAAATGCCAAGATCCAAAAGCCAAATAAGGTAAAGAAACCTATTAGTTAAGGGCAGATACATAATATCCACTTGGAAAACAAGGAAGTTTAACGAGAAGAAGTAATCTGATATGGTTCTTGAAGCATGGGTAGGATTTTAGTAAATGATGTTGGAAAAAAGTATCCAATGGGGAGAACGGCATATAAATTAGGACTTTCAAGCAGGATTGATGAGTAAATCCATGGATGAACACTGCAATTTAGTCGTAGCAGGAGATCAACCCTATGGTATGTTGGCAACAGACCACTTTTAGAATGTTTGCTTCCACAGATTGGCTGAGTTCAACAGTCATTCCTTGAATGTGCCCTGGGTGACAAAGCACTCTGCTGAAACAGGGATGAAAAGATACACATAGTCTTTGCCCTCAGATCAGTCACAGTGGGGCAAATGCTTTCAAGTCTCTTGGTTATGAAGATACGCTTGGAATGCTGTTGGAAGCACCTAAGTCAGTCTAGACTTTCCCAAAGCAGACTGCTAGGAATGCACTCTAGGTGGACAAGCAGGAGGTAGGTAGAAGATGAAAGCAAAGGTGTCCAAAGCACAGAGTGAAAATCGTGAAAAAAACCAAAAGACATGAAACAACATTTCAGTTGGGAAACTGTAAATAGATCAGGATTCCAAAAGTATTCACCCGAGTTGTTTCTAAGGGGTGTCATGACTGTTCGGATACATGTTTGATTTTTGATGTGATACTGAAGAGAAACTAGTTATTCGGTTTCTCTTGTTGGCTCCACACCCTTTATTTCAACTTTGGAGTTATTAACAGTGCTCTATTTCCAGAAAATCTACATGTTTGCCTTAAGTGTCTTATTGCTATTTTTTCGTGTGGTGATTTTTTATCCAAACATAACATACAATCAACATTTTCTGAATTTTATTACCTTAACATAATAAGCCCCATAATAGTATATTACTGGACAATATACCAGTGTATTGTAACAAGAGTTATAAGACTGTCCAATACCAAGAAATTTGTACTATTCCCACCTTTTTGTTTTAATAGGAAAGTCTTTTGCCCTAGAAGTGAATCTGAGTATAATTTATGCAACTCTCTTAGGTGGCACATACCTGTAGTTCAAGCACTGGAAAGGGTGAGGCAGGAAGATCATGAGTTTAAAGCCAGCTTAGGCTGTACAGTGAGTTCAGTCCTGACCTGGGATACATAGTGAGAACCCGCCAAAAATAATGTTAATAAGTGAATGAGTAAATATAGATAAATAAGTAAAATAAAATAAAATACAGGCCCATGTGCGATATGGGTATGTATGACAATATCTGCTGATAGGTAGCCACTAGTTTTGCCCATGAGGATCCTGGGTATGTAAATAATTCATGTGACATTAGGGTTTCATTCATTCTTCAGTTTTGTGGCAAGTGTGGGTTACTGTGGAATTTCAGTTTCCATGGCTTCTGATTGTACAATTCTCAGCTACATGGAAGCAAAAAATGTGAGATCAGATACCACTGAGAATGTATATTTGTAAAAGCAAAGCCTTTTATTTTCTTTTCTAAATTCTTTCCTTATGCTATTATGTCAGTTTTAAGACAATAAAAAAATGACATATAAGATTATTTGGTGTGTAATCAATAAATAAAATATAAAATTAAAACGTGAATAGTTGAAGTTTGAAATATTTCCTTCCGTTACTGAGATATTTGAACTCTGAAATGTTTGAAAAATTGCCTCATTACTCCACTCGTATGTGTATATATAGTAAAAGAGGGGGAAAAAGTTCTTTGAAATGTTCATATTTTCCTCTTATGTCAACATGGATATGTCATAATATTTTTTGTTTTATGGGACTCATCTCTAGTTGATGCAGAATTTTAAAGTGAAGATAATCACAATAATTAAGGAGTGAATGTGTAAATGAGAGCTGATTCAAGTTATTTAATTAACATAGCTTCATGGAAATTTGGCAACTGAAGATTAAAATATGGATTTTAATTTGTTTCTGTCCTTTTCAGTTCTCCTAAACTATCACCAAATAAAGGGCAATAGTAAGGAATTAGAAATGTATAGAGAAATCAGCAAGCTAGTACTCCTTTGGGGTCTGTCTAGCCTAGTTCTCCCACATAGAGAAGATTTTAAAAATAATTTTTGTGAGTCTTTTCTAGGTACAGTAAGTGAAGAGATGGAGAGAGATGGCTCTCCTTCCCAAATACAGACCCAGGGGTACTGATGTTGCTCTGCTCAGGACAGACAAAACCTTCTAGTGTGAGAGAAAGCTGAAAGGTCTGACCCAGGGTCTTCCAGCACCAAGAAGTTACTGTCTTCTATCCCTATAACCTCAAATTATTCACTCTATTCCTCTTGACCAATGTTAAAAGTCAAGTAAAAAAGCCAAAATGGCAGCAGCTAAACGTAACTCCCACTTCTGCTAAGCAGGTCCAGCCTCCACTATTTCCCATGGCATGTCTTCAACAAGTGTTTCTATTCACATCGCTACCCCACCCTCACTACCCCATGGTTCTAAGGATCTATATTCAGATTTCAGCCTAAATCTCCTTAGCTTTCTTCTCCAGTGATCTTCCTCACTGCTTTCACTATACCCTTAGCCTGCTCTCTACAGTTGGAGAGAACGCATACCTGCTTAGGGACAAAAAACCTGCTGTTCTGTGAATCTCAGCGGACAGAATAAAGGTCAGGTAAGGTTGGAGTAGCAGAGCCTCTTTCAGATAGCCTGAGCCAGCTTGTCAACCCCCAAAACACCAACATGGGCAGTGAGATACCGCAGACGTTGAATCAAAGTACCAAGAGTTCATCTCGGTAAAAGTGTCCACAGTTGCAAATGTGGATCTAGAGTTTATCCAGGAGGTCAAGGGCATGAGAGTCTTCGGGGTTGCCGAGGGGTTTCCATGACAGGAGGTGAGGAGATGGCCAGGGAAGGCTTTATACAGCCAAGAGGTAAGGACTAAGGAGGGACAAACAAGATTCTGAGGGGGTTATCAGAGTGGAGGACAACCAGGAGAGAAGAGGGCAAGGAAGCAAGGGTTCAGTGAGATGGAGCTTCCATCGGTTCAGATCCCAGAAAGATCAACATGGGCTAGGACTAAAACTGAACTAAATAGGTTACTATGACCACAAGGAAATACATTCAGCTCACTGTTTTCAAGAAGCTTGTTAAAGAAGAAAAGAAGTCTAGAAAGGAAGCAGCAGGAGAAGAGACAGAGACTCAGTAACCAGGAAGACAAAAGCAAATGGGTTTTAGGAAGATTACCCAGGGAAAATGGAGTGTGGGGATAGAGGAAATCAAGCAGGCTACTTAGGCAAATGAGGTTACAGGAATAAAAATGGAAGGACTTTAGATCCTGAATCTTTCTTTCCATCTTTATCTCAAATTTAGTTTAAACAAAAATGTATTTTCACACTGTCAATTTTTCAACTTACCGATTTTTATGAATACTTGACTCTTCCCAACCTCAACACACGGCCTTTGGGATTAGATTTTAGCCAAATCTTCTTTGCTCTTTTTTATTTATTAAAATGACTTATTAGACAAAATGTTTGGGACATAGCTCAGTGGTGACCTTGCTTAGAATGTGGAGGCCAGAGGTTCATTCCAAGCACCAAGTCTCCTTTGTTCTATGCGACCGTCAGAGTCCCGTGTCCCATCTCTAAACCACTGGCCTTCCCTTGGACCTGTTAAGTTGCTTGCTTTGGTGTCTCCACAGGCTGATGTAAAATTATGCCAGGTGAATACTGCTGCTACGTGCACACTTGGTCCACTTGTCTCACTACTTTCTTTAGCTTCTGTCCTCATTGGTAACAAACTTAGACATCTTTTCTATCCCAGCCTTATCTCTTCCTGATTGCTACCTTTCAACCTTCTTTTCCATTCCCTCATTGTCATTACATCTTGCTTTTGGATTTCCTGAACACTTGTCACCTACTGCTTTCTAGCAACTTGGGAAATCAGCTCATTGAAGCTTTCATTTCTATTCCCTTGGTTTTTAAAATTATCTGGATGTTGTATTTCATTAATGAACAAAAACAGGGAAGCAAGTTAATGTCAGTTTACCATTTTGATTTAGAGTACCCTCCTCTTGAAAAAATGTTGTATTTCATGTGTATGATCCAAAATGTTTCAGTGCTCTTTCCTTGTCAAAATTCAGGCTGTGCCCTCATACAAACAGAGAAAACAGCCTCTCTCTCTCCCTCCCTCTCTCTCTTTCTACTCTCTCTCTCTCTGTTGTTCTGCTCTCTCTCTCTTTCTGCTCTTTCTCTTTCTGCTCTCTCTCTCCTCCTGCTCTCTCTGTCTTTCTGCTCTCCCTCTGTGTGTGTGTGTATGTGCGCGCGCGCGTGTGTGTGTGTTTAGGAAAGAAAGAGAGCTTGATTTAAAGGCTGTCCTAAAAACTTAGTACCTGGTCACAAGTACTTAAGAACATACTATTATCTTTCAACATAACTGAGAAACTTTAACTTCTAAAAAGCTACAATAATTCTGTAAGTCAGTTGGAGCAATTAAGACAGCAAATGTTCTGTTTGCAGAGCAGAGTAGGAAAAATTAAGGTTTGCTTCAGGTCAAAGTAAAGATGCCCAGGACCAGGGGAATTTCTGAGAGAGCAAGTCCCAAGTCCACTAGAATGAAATGCTTGGAGCAACTAAATTCGGCAGGAAGTCTCCAGGTATCTGACTAAGGGAAGGGGAAGATGACATTGACTTTAAGAAAAGATTCTAAAGTGAGGCAAGGACGAAATGAAAAGCAACTTCTCTGTTATCAATAGCGTGCCTCAGAAACCAGTCTTCGGTTATCTTTCTTTTGAAGATTTTCTTTCCCTTTTCTTCTGAATAAATATTTCTCCAATTACTTAATAAGTGAAAAGAAAGATTGGACCTTCAAATAACTGGCAAGTGCTAGCTGGTGAAATGACTTGGCCAGATTTGCTTTTGGAGAGTTGCTTCTGAGAAATGGAAATGGAATATAGAGGGGTGGTCATGATCAGAGACTGGATATCTATTTGGAAGCAATTCTAGTCAGAGGTAGTGATGGGCTACATCACACTAGCAATGGCAGGAAATAATTCCAGAGTTATTTAGTAAATAAGATCAGCAGAACTTGGTAGTTTATCAGACCAAGAGAGAAAGGAAAGTTTGTCACTGGTTGAATAATATCCTTTACTGAGGTGGAAAACATCTGGGGCAGTTCAACTGGACTGTCAATTTGTTTGGCTTGGGAGTTGTCCTGGGGATTAATAAAGCACACTTCTGGGTGTGTCTGAGTAGGTCCTGGAGGTGTGACACTGGTTACTTTATCTGGTCCCTCGCTCCTTCTTCTCTGGGGCTGTTCCTGTGGTCTGCTTCCTACAGCCATGAGGTGGAGTGGCCCCTCTGCCAAGATGTTCCTGGCGCATTCCCTAAAAAAAAGTACCTACATTAAATCTCTCCTCCTTTAAGGTGTGAGAGTCAGGCATCGTGTTCCAGCAGTGGGAAAGCTGACCAATGCAACACCACAGATAAAGTATTTTTTGATGGAGTGATCCTGTGAAATACCCAAGAGTCAACAGATGTGGATTAAAATCTGTCGCTTTTGGTCAAGTTACTTTATCTTAGACTGCCTCAATTTCCTTATCTATGAAGTGAGGATCATATTACCTGCTTCATAGAGCTATTTATACAATTAAATGAGATAATACACAGTGTATTTTATATAATAAATGGGGTCTTAGAAATACACTAAATATTATTATTATTATTATTATATTATTGATACTATTTAAAATTTTATTGAGGTAATGGTTCTCCATTGTGTTTTTATCTATGATAGCCTTTGTCCTAGAGTATCTTTTCAAGGATGTTTGCATAGGAAACTGTCCTGTAAGATACTGCAGGGTGGAAAACAAATTTGTTTCTCTACTTAGGAAAATAGAGATAATGGCTCCATTGAAAGCAAGCTGCCTGGGAAGAACAGTGTTCTTTCTCACCTCAAGTGATGCAGACTTCTTCACCTTCCTCAACAACTCCTAACCCCTGTACTTCTGCAGTATCAAGTATCCCACTATTAGACTGGATTTCCAGTATTTGGGGTTCCTTGGTTATGACACAAATCCACTGCATTTGCGACATCTGACTGGGCCACTTTTCATTGCCCCCTTGGGACTTAGGCTGGGGAGGGTAATGATTGTGAACTTGAAACCCATGCCACCCATAGTAGATAAGGTCTTTGCTTCTGTCCTATGACCAAGTGTCTTCTGCCAGTGTTTAAGACTGGTAGGATACCTCACTATCTTGCAAACCTGGTACAAACTCAGACCCTTCACTTTTCTTAATAAAGTTATCTGTTAAATGTAGACAAGTGCATTGTGAAACCTTGAAATGATTGTTTTTAAAGACTCTGTTTCCCAGTCTTGACATTGGACACTTTCCATCATTCTGATTATGGGCTATATATAAACAGGAGTTCATGACATAAAGGTTTTCATTTCACTTTGCAGAAGTCTTTGCTTATTGGATTAGGAAAATTTTGAGAAACACTTTTTTTTCTTTTTTTTTTTTTTGGTACCAGGGATCAAACTCATGACCTCACACCTTGCACTTGCCAGGCAGGTGCTTGTGCTGCTGAGCTAAAGCCCCAGTGGTTATTTTGTGTTTAAAACTTTTCTTCTTTCAGGCATAAATCCAGGGTTGCAAATGTGTCTTATAGTAGTGGATAATTTTGTGGTGTCACAAGAATACATTGAAATTATACAGAATATTTTTAATATTAACAATTGTTGAATGAGGGCATAGGTTAAGGAAGTCATTGTCTAGCAAATGCCATCTATGTCTTAATGGAAATAACATTGTATGTTGATGCATATGCTAGATAATCTCTCACCTAACTTCCCAGTAGTTTCTCAAATATGGGTGCATACTTTCAAAAGGAAACCAACTTTTATTGTTTGTGTGCAGAAGACATCTAGTCACATTTCAGAATGTAGTTAAGGTATGTTTTGTAAGGAAATATAATCCAGCAGTTAAAGAAGATAACGAATGTTCACTTGGATCAAATATGAGCAGATGACATCCAGTATCAAACAGTGTTTGCAAACTAGAGATAAAAAGGGACAAAATGCAAAAATGATGAGAGAAAAATGAGTTGTAGAATTCAGATAGTGGACAAAATGTAAAAAAAGATGGATTTTACTTTATACTATAAGGAAAGAGTGAGATTATAGGGAAAGAAACTACAAGATTTCATATGGTTTAATAGAGGAAGCTAGAAATAAAATAGAGATGGAGAAAAATAGGGATTGAGTAGACAAGACTTCCTGGAACAAGGAGCACTAACCACATTTTCTTGGTTATTTTTCTCTTGTTGCTAGGATAAAATACCCAACACCCAAAATGAAGGAAAGAAAGGTTTATTTAGCTCACAGTTTATGGAGGTTTCAGTCCGTAATCAGCGGGCTCCAAGTCAGGGTGGCGTGGCACAGGGGCAACACTTTAAGGCAGCAGCCAGCAAAAGCAGCCAGAACAAAAGGAGCAGGAAGAGCAAGCCTCTTTTCCTTCCTTATATTGTACACAGGCCACCCTCCCATCTCCAGAGCGGGTATAGCCCTCACAGAATCTCCTTGCCTGGCTCTTGCACAGGAGAAGGATTTTTACAAAGTAAGGATCCTGGCTCCCTGTTGAGTCTCTCATTTAAACTTCTAAACTTCTCAAATTGACACAACGTATCAACCGTAACACATGAAAGAAGGTGTTGGCCATGAGGACATAAGAAATTAACTCAGATGCCAAAGAGGTGACTTGGGGACCTAAGAACTTCATGCTTCCAATACCAGAAGACAGTAACTCATAGTAGTAAAAAGGAATGAAAGATAAAGAAAACTACAAAGGATTTAGTAGGCTAAAATGTCAAAGATAATGGAGGAATTTCCATGTGTTTGAGTTCATGTTACCAAGAAGTGTTCAGTGTTTTTAAACTACATGTGTCACTTTCTATGACAGAGGTAAAACCTGAACAATATTAAATGAGCATTGAAGCTGCACTATTTCTAAGCTGTATATTGTTTGAAGTTTAGTTCCATTCTTGGAAAACCTCTGGGCCAAAGAACAGAAACAAAATGGAAAATAAACCACCAAGAAGGCCAGAGAGAGGGGAAGCCAGGAACTCAGATTTTGATTTTCTTGACAGTATTTTTGCTTCTCTTCTTCCTGGGTGGTGGTAGCCAAGAAGAAGTAATAATAACATGGTTTCGTTACAGACACACAGCCAGAAACTAAAACACTATTATATTTAAATTAATGAAGAGATTAGGCTTTCTTTTATTTGCACCCCATAGCTTTGTGTTTGTTATTCAGTTAGAGAAAGCCTCCTCAGTATATTCCAAGCAAAGTTGCTAAGGGGGAAGCTCAAATCCACACCTTAGACTTAATTTTTAAATACTGTTGTCTCTTTGATCTACTGCATCTCTGAATTTAATTATGAGGTCTGATTCGATGCCCTGCCATTGTGTCTACTGCTCTTCTTGCTCTTTATGTGCTTTGTAAAAAAAGGAAAAAAGAAAAAGGAATACACTGTTGCTTTTAAAGCAAGCTCACTTTTCGTTAGTTCATTGAAAGGTGTCACCTTCTACTTCTTGTTGTTCCTTGGGTCTTTTTATCCTTTGTCTCATGAACAGACACAATTGGCACCTCTACATTCTGCAAATATAGCTTGCAGAGCAGGTTTCCTAGGCGTATAATTTTCGCAAGTGCCAGACATAAGAATGATCCTAAGGCCATTTGATAAGTTCCTTGTTACGTCTCCTCATTTGCTTCCTTCCCAAAGAGATTTTTGATTTTTGCCTGGAACATGCTTATCAGCTCAAAGCTGTGCAGCATCATTATGTTATGAAGATTTTCTTCTGCAGCAGCAAGTGCACTAACCTTGAATGAAGCGGTTGCTAATCATGTTGCACTAAGCAAATAAAAGTCAGAACCGACCTAATCTTGCTTGCCTAATATCAGTTTCTGCAGACTTCAAGTGTAATGTTCTAATCACTGGCGCAAAGCAGCCAATTAATTTGCTTTCCCTACATGTTTTTACTGGCCAAGACGCGTAGGGGAGCAGTGCGTTCGGTCATAATCATGCTCCACAACGATGGGAAATGTTTCCTTTGAGCTTCCAATCATTAGGCCAGCTGAAGTGAAGACAAGCCCATTGACAAGTGAGAATGGCAATAATTTATTTTCTATTGATGGGTTGTGACAAATCATGTCGAAGCAGTGGCTGCATACTGTGGGGCTGCGCTCAGGAAGACTGTGATGGGCAAAGATGAAACCCTTCACAGCTCATTTAGTCCAAATGTAGCCACCTGGGTGGTGAATCGGTTCAACATACCAGCCCAGGCATTCCAGCACAAAATTAGATCGCTAACAGGCAGGCCATATAGGGGTTCCTAGAAGGCATTAATCAACAGGGTTGAGCTGTCAAAAATGCAGAGTCTGAAATTAAGAAACACCAAAAGGAGGGAAATGTGGCAATGCTGTCAAAAAAAAAAATCAAGAATGTAATTCCTACTGCAGGATTCTAGACACCATTAAAAAGGCTTAGAAGAAAAATGAATTATAAAAGGGTAAAGAGGGGCATTACCCCTACTGAAAATGCTTCTTAAGATTTTTACACATGGTAATTAGTGAAAGCAGCATGAAGATTTATGTAAGCATGTGCGTACCCTTTTTCAACTCAATACTGACAGGTCAGATTAAATATAAGTCCTAACCACCCCACAGCATAGTTCATCTCTTATTTAAATTTCCCTTCTACCCAGACTCACTGAAGTGCAGAACATTTGCTGTCTCTCAGCTGCCTCTGAATACTGGTAGTTCAAACTCTGCAGAATTCTTGGGATTGTACAGCTTACTTTCTTACACTGTTTTTGGTAGAATGGAGATTTCTAGAATCTGGCAATGTGCGCTGTTTATACCTGTGCATTTATGTGTATGTGTGTTCATGTGATTAAATTTTACCAGTATGATTTTCTTCTGAAGGCTCATTATTAGTTTTCATGTGAGAAAAAGCATTCAATGCCATAAACAATTCCAAACAGTCAGATTTTCTGGAACTGGGCAAATTTTCACTGAGCAAATGTCTATACTCTGAAGTTTTTTTTTGTTTTTGTTTTTTTTTTCCCAATTCCCAGTTGGGTGCTTGTCAAAGTGTGCCCTAAGGGCAAGGATATTCATTGAAAATTCAAATGTATACATCCACATCACTTCTACCTCGGACAAATCTCTGGGCTGGCCTGGGAACTTGAGTTTTAACAGAACGTATGTATGGGCATATGTATGTACATATGTGTGTATGTATGTGTGTGTATGTATAGTGAAACTTGAAGACTATTTTTTCTTAAAGGAATTAGCTCCAGTCCATCTTTAAGTTCAAAAACTTGCTTCCTTCCTGTACGGTTTAACACATCTCCCTCTTGGACCAGCTGTGCTCCATTAGTTTACAAACACTCTAACACATTCACAGTTCCATGCCTTTGATCATGCTGTGCCCTTCATCTCGAATGCCTCCAACACAGGCCTCTTGTTCTCATCCTCTGAGATGCTCACTCCTACGTGAAACCTTCTCCCTCACTCTCAGCTGGATATAAAGTTTCTGAACTCTGTGCCATCCTCTGTTTTGTTTGTACTTTTCATGGCAGTGCAACCTTTGCCTTTCCTTGCAGTTACCTGTATGCACGCTTGATCTTCCAGTTATCGGGTGATTCCCTCTTTGATGCTCATGTCCTATGTGCCTGTTAATATCACATTGCATATGACTCATTGCCTTGCCTAACTGAACAGCCTTTGCAGCATTTTAACCACTAAAAAATCAATGTGAGTTCATTCACATCAAAACTGTATACTTTTAAGCCATTCATAAAGGTAAATGCTTAGAATTCTCATTAACTCTTAAAAGGGGCCTCTGTATGGTTGAAAACATATGTGGTCTGTTATTTTATTTGTCGGTTTCATTTATCTGTAATTTGTCTGTGAAATGTACTGCCTCGTATTTTCTAAATTAGCCTTAGTGTTATTTTCCCTGAAAGAATAATTATTAGCATTTTAAGTCCCTGACTGAAACAGATATATAAAATGAATTAATTATGCGAAAAAATAAAGTACACTGCAGTCTACTACTACAGACCATTTACTTTGTAACTATTTCAGAATCCACAGTAAAGGATAAACTGGCAACTAAGTCTCTTCAAATCTTTGATACAGTGTATAACGATTTAACCAACAGTCAAAGGCTGTGACTGTGTCTAATTTAAAGCTAATACTGTAAGTCATAATTTAGCCGGGAGCCTGAGAGTTTGGCTTTTTCATGACCTAAGAAAGAAGGCTGGCTTTATTTTAAGAAAAGGAAGTGCAAGAAAGATTACAAAAAGAAATAGACAATTGCTGTCAGTTTTATCTTCTTAAAAGTTGTATTTCTCCTCGATTCTTATCATAATTATTTTAAAATTCCCTTTTTACTTGTAAGATTGCATTGTGTTTAGACGTGAAAGAAACCAAGGGAAAGAGCATTTGCAGTGTATTTGGAAGAATGTAATAATTCAAGCGAATTTGAATCAAACCTGATCTAGTCAGAAGAATAACTTGTTATCTGTCTCAGTCTTCAATTACAATCAGTCTTGAGGCTCTGGAACTGAGATGCCTCCCACTTTATTCGAGTGCCAGAGATAATTTGGGTAGACTAGAAACAGGGTAAAGATGTGTGAAAAAGTTCTGACAGTTTGGGAGAGTAGCCTTTGAAGAATAAGGCGGGATGTAAACTCATTTCTTTCATATCAAGTGTTGTTTAGGACCGTTAGGTGTGAGAGCTGCATTTGGGGACCACACATAGCACAAATGTTTCTATCACAGTTTAGTAGTCATTCCAGTTGTTTTGCTGTGACACAGTGGAAAATTATAATGGAACAGAGTATGATACTGCATTTTAACTTGTACTAGAGTTCTTGGTAACAAGCACCTAGGGAGCCCCTAGGTATAGCTAAAACCTATTTAGAATAAAATCCCATCACTGTCTCAATTTTTGAACTGCAGGGTAAAAACTCAAAATTAATTCCTGATAGAACAACACAGTATCATTTCAAAATAACTAAAAAATGATTCTGCTTTTGAAATATACTCTCTACTTCTCCAAACAAAACAAACAAACAAACAAACCAATGATGGCTCGTGGTATTTTTCCATAGAACTGATTTGATCCTCGACCGATTTCTCCATTCCATAATGTAGCATCCCTAAAACTCTTTTTGTAAACATTACATGTCACACAAGGATGCAGGGAGCAAAACCTCGGCCCTTACAAGTTGTAGAGTGATGAGACTTTATAGAGAAAAATAAAAGTAGTGTGGTGGATAAGCACTAAGAAACAGAAAGAGATGAAAAGAAACCATGGTATGAGTTTCAGGAGACCTTTGATGTGTGAGAACTATTTGGGCACTGGACTAAAGGTTCTTAACATTGACCTTATGGAGTTCATGGTACAAGAACCCAAAGAACTCTTAAAGAAAATAATAAGAGCAAACATTCAAGAAGGCTTCTTTGATAGAGACACAGAGCACAAGAAACAAAAACCAACCTGTCCTTTAGATAGAATTCCTGTCTTCCCTATCAGCAAAAAGAAATCAATTCTGATCCACGCATAAACCTGAAAGAAAAGAAGGGCATAATCAAAAGGCAGATGAATACACAAAGAGAGGAATGGCATTAAGAAGTGGGACACAGGAAGTATTCAGGAAAATTTTCTCCAGTGTCTCAGAGGAATGACAGACAGCAGGATCTCTAGTGAACAATCGCGAATTCGACAAGGTGACACAGGGCAAAAATAGAAGATGACAACCAAGCTGTAAGACTCAGGTTAGAAATGAAGGAGAAACTAGAATTAATGACACCCATGAAAACCCCCTTACAGGTGTTAAAAATTAGAATATACAGGTCCTGAGAACAAAATCATGGAAGTTACAATTGAGAAATAGAGATAGAGAAAATAAATTTCACAAGCCAAATTACAAAAGTATTATAGAGAAGAAAACATGTATGGCAGACAGATAAAGGGAATCCAACAATCGTGAGATTACCACTTCTGCAAGAAAATGGCACAATAAATAGAACAGAAAAGCCCAATATATAAGAAAACTTTCCTGAAGAAAGAAATATTTGCTTTGTATATTGCAAGCACTCTTTGTCTCCAAGAACAAAAATGACTATAAGATAATCAACACCAAAATATATGCTAATACACTTTCTCATCTTTAAAAATGAAATTACATGGAATTCTCAGCTGAGGAAACAAGTCATCTAAAATAGGGTTGATCAGATGTGTTCAAACTTTTTTGATGTAACACTTAATGCCAGAGAACAGTGCATCCATGGCTACTGGGTTCTAAAGACAAGAAAATATCAAAAATATAAAGACAACAGTATCAAATAGGCAAGAGCTTAGGGATTATAGCATCTATGATAACTACTATTAGCGAGATCAAACTAAAATAGTATGTACAAATATGTTAGATTAAGCAATCAAGGTTAGGTGTGATAAATCTTCAGAGTGTAAAAATAATTGCCTGCATGTGTACACACACATATTCGTGTCACCTGTTGAAGGATGGAGAAACAGGGAGATAAGAGGAAGAACTATGCATGTGTCAGCAGGTCCCTCACCATGAACTCCCATGCAGGCACTCAGAATTGTCTCATGGCATATTGCTTCTTGTATTTGAAGGATTTTTTAAATAAAAAAATTAACAAAAATGATGATACAGAATTTCAAAGCAAAATAATAGGAGATTAACACTGGTTAATAGATTGCATATTGTTGTCTTCAAATTAGCGTTCAGATTACAAGATATAGGCATGAAAAAAGTGATCAATCAAAAATGAATACAAACTTCTTTTTGATTAACTGACAGAGATTGGTAGTATAGTTATCTATCTTGTGTGTGTATATATATATATATATATATATATAATCTTTTCATTTTTCTCTTTTCTCCTTTCCCCTAGATCAGTTGTTCTTTCCTTTTGAGCAATTTCTTTCACTTTCACAATATCTGTTTTACATTTTGTATCTTATTGACTCAGTTTTTTAAACTAAGGAAACAATATGATATTTACACATGTGAATCAGATATATTTCACTTACGGTCTCAGATTACATCCATTTGCCTATAATGTCATATATGGTATCTTCTGCTTGTTCATTGACTCCAATTAATCTTAAGTTACTCTTCTTTGTCTCATCTAGCTGCTGCTGGATTGATTTCTCATGGTCCCTTGCAAATTTTTTAGAAATTTTTCTTTTCCTAGTCACTAACTGCAAGACTGTCCTCAATATCTGAAATCCTGTCCTCATATTGGCCTAATCTGCTTTGAATACTTTCAGTGAAGTTTTTATTTTCCTGGATATCTGTTTGAATCTACTTTATGGATTCTATTTCTTTCCTATGCTATGCTTCCATAATTTGCTTA
Source organism: Dasyprocta punctata (assembly GCA_004363535.1). NCBI lineage: Eukaryota > Metazoa > Chordata > Mammalia > Rodentia > Dasyproctidae > Dasyprocta > Dasyprocta punctata. Next base: position 26,021 of record RJWM01002885.1, read on the forward strand.
AGTTCGTCTATTTTTTTGTCTGTGTCTGCTCTAACATCGCCAAGCGTGGTGTGTATTTTGGTAATTTCTGTGGTCATTTGAGAAATTATTTCTGATTTCATTTTTGCAGAGCCTCAATTGCTTTGTTGTTACCACTGCAGAGAGACCTGGTGGGGGGCTTTCAGATTGTCCCACTTCATTCCCCGCTGGGTTTGTCTTTGGTGAACTGAATGTCTGGGGTTGCATCTTGTTTAAGTGTCTTTTCTTTTCTCTTCTCTTCTTTTCTTTTCTTTTCTTTTCTTTTCTTTTCTTTTCTTTTCTTTTCTTTTCTTTTCTTTAGTTCCTGGGGTGATACTTTTAAGTTGCATGTGGTGGGTTACTTTATTGGTGGTATTTAGGACACTTAGGTGATGATTACTGCTCTGAAGTATCTTCCAGGTGTAGCTGGTTTTTGGGTTTTGAGTCTGTTGAAAGTTCTTACCTCTTCAGTTTGTTGGAGATGAGAAACAGTTGCTCATTTGGCCCAGTCCATGGTACTTTGGCACTGTGCCACAGTATTTTCTGTGACCCTTAGTTAATCTTAGTAATGAATTATCAGGGACAACAGCTGTTTAGAACGATTAGGTAAATTTTGTCTGTAGTGGTACTAATAGCATCAAACACAGCCTATAAAACAACAAACTAAGCTAACCCTTCGTTTACAACTTTTAACCATATGGACTAGATTTGTGACTATATTTTTAAAAATTTAAAATAAATCAGATAATTATATGCAATATGTAAGTCTGTAATGTGTCAATTTTGCCCTCAGAGTTGAAATTTAAAATGGAGTAAGGAGAAAATAGAGAAGCGAAAAAAGAGAAAGCAATTACAAGCAAGGTTGGAGGACAAAGATGGATCCCAGTAACTTGTGGAAACTGGTGCAGAAGACTGAAGAAAAAGAGAGGTGGAAGAGATAAAAGGAAGGACAGAACAGAACCACACCCACAAAGAGGTTAGGAACCACTCTCACACTCATTAAAAAAGAAACAATGAGAGAGAAAGAGAAATAAAAAACAAACTGAATCAAACAAAACGTAAGAAACAAACAAACAAGAAAAGAAAACAAAGCCAAAAAACAAAGAGTCAACTTTCAGGATTCTCTCTGGTTTTACTAGTAGACAGCCTCTGGAGACAGTCTTGAATCATGCCACTGTATTCCAGCAAGCCAGCTGTTGCTTTGTGGCAGAGTAGTAGACAACCTTAGCAGACCTGCGCTGAGACCAGACTCACTGGGCTCACCTCAGTCCAAGCAATTTCCATGGGTCTGCGCCCAGCTAGGAGCTGCTGGAGGAAGCTGGTAGCAGTTCTAGCTCTGGGCTTACCTGGCCCAACTCCAAAATGGCTCCTGACCAATCACTGTCTCCCATGGAAGGACTGAGTCTTCTGCACTCACCGCCAGCCAGTGCAGTCCTCCACATCTGCCACTTCCCTCCACTGCTGCGTCTCTCTGCAGAAGCCTCTGGGGTCTCCAGCTACCGCCATCGCCATGACTGTGCATCCCCAGGTTCCAATAGCTCCTCTCACGCAGTGGGTCTGGCTCCGGGTGAAGGTGCTACCAGCTACCACCTTCTTGGTTGAAGTTTTTCTTTTTACTCTCTCTGTGGGCTTCAATTCACCCTTCAGAGTCTTCCTGGGTCCAGGGGACCCACTTCCTTCTTGTCTTCCTCATGATGCTGTATTCCAGCATCTGGATGGTGACTCTAAGAAAGGCTGTTTTCTCTGCTGCTTACTGCTCTGCCATCTTCCCAGAAGTGTCGCATTTACCTAGAAAAACCTCAGGTTTATCCTTCGTTATAGCTGAGTAATACTCCATTGTATAAAAATGGCATATCTTTTTTATCCATTCCTTGGTTGATGGGCATTTGTGTTGTTTCCATGATTTTAGCTACTACAAATTGTATGCTATAAACATGGGTGTGCTTACATTGCTGTGGCATGATGTTTTCAGTTCTTCTGGGAGTATACCCAGAAAGGGCATAGATGGATTGAATGGGACCTCCAATCCTGGTGTTTTCAGGAATGTCCACACTGATTTCCAAAGTGGTTGTAGCAGTTTACACTCCCACCAACAGTGGAGAAGTGTTCATTTTTCTCACAGCCCTGCCAGCATTTGTTATTGGTTGATTTCTTGATGATAGCCAGTATTTCTGGAGTGACATGGAGTCTCAGTGTTGTTTTAATTTGTATTTCTCAAGTGACTAGTGATGCTGAGCCTTTCTTCTTGTATTTATCTGCCATTCGTATTTTTTCATCTGAGAAGTGCATATTCATCTCAGATGCCCATTTTTGGATTGATTCTTTCAATTTAGGGGGCTGATATTTTTCAGTTCTTTATATGTTCTTGATATAATCCTTTATCTAAGAACAGTTGGCTAAAAATTTTTCCCATTGTGTGGGTATCTGAAGGAATTTTTAAGGAATTCTAGCAATACACAGTAAAGAAACATTTTTCTGAAGCCCAACAATTTTTTCTTTCAGTTAAATTTCTTGGGAAACCTCTTCCTTTTTTATACTTTAGTTGCTTGAATTTTTTCTCCATTTTTATTATGACATAGTTGTATGACAAAATGAGCATATTCATTGTGGGAAACTGCTATATATGTATGTATATATATATATATATATCACATCTTAGTTCTTTTCATTTCCCCTTTTCTTTCACTCTCTCGTCCGCCCCTAGGTCCCTTTCCCATCTCCAAAACTACCTTTTTTAATTGATTTGTTATTTATTATTAAACCCAGAATTTATGAGAGTCTCTTATTTTTAAAAATACTGCCATCTTTTTATTTTTGTATGGACACAGAGGCTGGGAAGACGTTCAACAAATATTGAAGTTATTTCTGAATGATAAGTCTTTGAGTGATGTCTAGTTGCTCTCTGTAAACAAGGGTATGTGAATAGTTTTATGAATGAATAATTTCAAATACCTAAAAAATGATACTGCCATGTGAATATTCTTCCTTTTCATTTCCTCCTGAAAAAAAATTTCTTCCTGAAAAATAAAAGAAATGTAAAAACATTCAGTAGGCTTATGTAGGATGCTCAGAGTGGCACAATATCAATCTTTGGAAAGATTAACAAAAAAGTTAAAGAAGTTATTTTTACATGAAGAGTTTATAATTTAACTTCATAGTCTTTGATTTTTGCATTTGTTTGAATGTGATGGAGTTACAAATAATCAAACTGATTTTTTTTTTAATACCGGGTATCAAATTCACAACCTTGCACTTTGCAGGCAAGCACTGTGCTGCTGAGCTAGATCCCTGGCTCAAACTGATTTTTTAGATAGCTCTTATTCCTCATTCAAATACAACCCACAGCTCTCTTATCTAAGTAACAGTTTATGTTTGAGAATTATTCAAGATATAATACAATGTATTTGAAAGTCAATTTAACTGGGATTTGACTTCTAAAAGAGTAAAGTGTCCATCTAAGCTATTATACTGTAAGAATATATATTTTTTATATATCTTGATTCACTGTTTTGGTTTAAAGAAAACCCTTCACTGAACTGGCAATTATCAAAAAAGTATAAAATTGGTCATACTTGCATAAAACATACTGCTCCAATGTATGGCCTGTATTTTATAAAATAACTTATTATTGCCCTAATGATTCCTTTAAACTGAATCAGTTGTTCAAAGATTTAGTTTTTTATCCAAATGTTTGCTTGTAATCACCAAATTTGATTTCCCCTCTAAATACATTGTCATGTTGGGGATTCTGTTTGCATAGTTGTGGTGGGATTAACTTTATTTTTTATTATGATTTTCATGATAAAAGCTGAAACTTTTAAGATTATGATATCATTTCAAGATTGTCAAAGCTTCCAGCTTGACATATTATTTCTCAAAGTTTCTCTAAGAAGATAGAATGATAGGTGAAATCTGCAGTTACCTCGGTTTATTATCATACAATATATGAGAAAGAGCTGAAGTGCTATATTTAATAGAATGAGTAATTTATAGTACCCGTACAATTCGGATACTGTTAAATGGGTATTTGCTAAGTGGGTGGAGCCTCCTGTTTTGTTGTGTGTACTTGTTTTGTGATCTGATTAACTTTTTCTTCCCTTCTTTTTTCCTTTTAGAGTAAAATTGAAACATTTGATAATCCACTTGCTAAACATCTTTAGCTAGCAGATAGCTTCCCCTTATTGCAGATTGCAAATGCTTTCCTGAAATCATAAATTTTGTTTCTTAAAATTAATCATGCTATAATCACAAAGCTGATTATTCACAGTGAGGACTAGTAACGCTTTTTAAATGCCTAATAACAAACTGCTCGCTGTAGTTGGGTTTGCAACTTTTAGATTTGTGTATCATTTTGTCCTCTAAAGGAAAATGACAGAGTGAGCACGTTGCATAAAAACCAAGATCATCACTCTTTCACTGCCTATCACCCTGTTTATGCTTAACCAAGCATTTATTTATTAGTTCTTAATGGTAGGGGCTACAAGGTTACTACACCTGAGAGAAAAATCTGTTAGACAGGCTTTCTAATTAATCACAGGGAGGGTTCAGAAAGGTCTAGCTATTTCTGTAAACTGAAGCATTTATCTGCTCTAGCGCAAGTGTTGATCGTGAAAACGGCAGGTAATGCTTTACTTCTCTAAGTTTCTGCAGTCCCATCAGGAATAATTAGGCTTTTACATGTCTCTCTGTGTGTACACGTGGATGCCATCATTAAAAGTAGGGCCTTCATCTGCCGAGCACAGATATGGGGACAGTTCAAAGAGAACTAGAGAGTGGGGCTAATATCTTAGGAATGATAGTAAAATTCCATTCATGGTACTCTGAATTGAAAGCCCTGTGACAAAGGCTCTGTGACAGAAAAACCAGTATTAGTATACCCTGTCACTCGGGGGTTACCATTTCCAGAACCATTTGAATTGGTCAAGTCAGCTGGGACACGTGCTATACTGCTTGATTTTACTGTGTTAACAAACAGGACCTGCAGTGCTATGTATCAAAGCTTCAGGTGAAATCATAACTTCATTGATAGTGCCAAGGCACCTTCCCAGTTAGCCCTGGGTCGCTGGGTGTATGTGGGATATAGAAAGGGCATCAACTGCAGCAATATTTGCAAGTCTATTCAGGAATTCACATCTCTCTCCCCGATTCCTGGCATCTGCTTTGATCAGTTGCCGGCTGTAGCCAGCAGCAGAAAGCATTGCAGATCTTAAAAACCTATTCCTCTCACCTCTAGCCATGTCCCCGACATGGACAAGAGTCACTTTCTCAGTCACACTGCTAGGATAATTGATCTCCTAGACACAGTAATGTTGATTTCTTAGATCCCAAATATACAAACAGTATCCCCAGCTGTTTCTTTCACTTTCCGTTGTCCTCAAGTGCAGCATAGCAGGCCCAGACATCTGATCTTCCACACCGTCCTTGAGAGATTTTTCTTCTTTCTCTCCATCGGCCTCATTTCTACACTCCTTCTACACTCTCAGCTGTGGAACATGCAACAAACAGTGCCGGTTAGGTGTCGCACAGCCATGCGGACGCTAGCCCACTCCTGGGAGAGCCCAGCACGCGGTTGCGGTTACTGAGGGCCTGCTTCATGTTATGAAAGGAAAGCATCTTTCCAGAGACCCTGCTTCCTGTTCTTGTGCCAGCCCAGGAGAATGTGGGCCGCCCTCAAAGCCTCAAGCACCCTTTCCCATCTCTCCAGCCAAAGCTGCTTAATTTCTGTGTTTGACATATTCTGCTTCCACAAGACATTTTTGTGTAGTTGTTACTGTAGCTTAATCAAAAGGACTTTCTCTAAAAATCTGAATAAATTAATCACTTGAGGTCCTGACATAAATGCTCACAGTCTGTGTATCTAGAGAAATAGCAGCTTTAAGGAGCAAGGAGCATCTGCCCTCTAAGTGAGGGCTGGAGGAGGGGAGAGCAAATCAAGGAGAAGAGGAGTTTATATGATGGAAGGCAAAAAACTGAGAAATAGGAGTTTCTGCTCCCATTAATAGTTGTGCTGGTACGGGAAAAATTTTTTACCTGTGGGTTGGTTTGGCTTGTTTTGTTTTACAAAAAATAAGGATAAATGGTGGAATGAGAGATATAACTGTCTAGTTTGCAGGTTCATGGTCATGAGTTCTAGTGTTGGGCTCTATTTTATATGTAATTTTCTCTTTCATCTTTGAACGTTTCCTATGTCCTTTTGCGTTGTCCCACAACCACAGAATGATAATGAATGGTAATGACATCTGAAATTTTAGAAGTAGAAAATAAAGCAGAAATGCAGTGAAATGAATCTCTAAAAATACAACTGTAGGCAAAAGAAGACTGAACTAATTTTAATATTTAAATACTAGGGGTGATTTGGGCTGTTAACTTGGTTGGCTTACCCCCGAAACAGACTCTGGTGTGAGGAGTAAATGTGTACGGTATATGGGGAGTGCGAGTATCTGGCAGCGGAGTTAATATAGGAAATAGAAAGTAGTCAGCGATGTGTGCATAATTAACAAACTACCCAATGGGCAAATGAAGGTTTGTCTTAGGAGGGAGGTCTGGGAAATAGTGCACACATACATCAGCATTAACCTGGCAAAGGTGTAAGAAAACCAAGGTATTCTTAATCCACAACCTTTCATTCTTAGTGTCTTTTCTCAAAGGGACATCGAAGAAGTTTCCAGTAGCCAGGAGGCAGTCCTTCTAAAGACATGCTCATGCTGACTGCTGATGGTCAGGTTGTAGGGTGCAGAAATGGAAAGGGGCTCTGACCTCCAACAGCATCAAGAGCATCTGCCACCGTTATCATTTAATTTGTCCATGAGCAAGACCACTAGGGAGTGACATAGCCATGTCCCATTAAAGGAGGAAAAATCTGAAGAGAGCTCTTAATAATGATTCCAAGTTGTAACAAAATTTTGTGTTGATTCTATTAGTAATAGTTAGACCTTTAGATATTAATTTTATACAAGTTATATGTGATTATATCCAAACATGCATCTATTGGTGACTTTTAAATATTTCAAACAGAAAAGCTAATTTTTAAGAATTTGCAGTAAAATATTTTACATTCTATGCTGATGATATGAAAATATCATTTCACAGTCTATGTTAGAATACAGTATATTGGATTGGTTTGCAAAATTTCTAAGTGCTACATTTATGTATTCATTTATTTATGATTGGGGTAGGAATTTAAAAGACAGGCCCTCATTTGTTTCAGATTACAGCCCAGATTCCTTCATAGGGAAAAGAAATTAAATCTAGAAAATTGAAGAATGAGCTTAAATGCACTGGACACAGTAGGTACAAGGAGTGAGAAAATTTTTTGATTGTAGTTCGAAAGGAGTAAATATAAATTTTATATCTGCCAGGTTTCTGTCTTGATCTTAAATAAATTCCCTCAACCCTCTTAACCTTGGCAACTTTGCCTCTAATCTGGGCAGTATAACAAAACCACAGAGAGCAATCCTGAGGACTTGGTGAACCAATGTATGGACAGCGCCCCAGCACCTGACTGCTAGTATATACTCAGTTAAGGTTCACATGGGTCCTAAATAAGTAGTTGGCCAAAAATAAAACATGGATGTGACGAGGTGCTGTGTCTTTGTGGTATAGTCATTGAATGTGGAACTGAGAAGACCTCAAGAGCTAGAGTAATCAGAGAAAACTGGAAATTTACTAGGGGAAGACTTAGATTGGGAGAGTGGGACCTCTCCTAATCTAAGTCTTTCACTTAGTAAGTGAAAGAACAGAGCCAGCAGGGGGAGGTGAGTGATGACCAGGCAGGAGGAGGTGAGACTCAGTCCTTGCCTCCTACTGGTGCATCCGACAGAGATAGGAGAGGAAAGCCTGGGGTTGGCCTAGGACCAGAGAACTCACTCCATTGTGAATTTCCAGAGTTTAAGGTAGGAAGAAGGCGTCTGGGCACACCTCACATACCTGGGGATGGGGTGAAGAATTCTGAAGAGGTCACAGGTTTGGGAGTCATCAGCCTCAGGGTGACAGCTAAATCCATAGAACTCTCACTAAGAGAAAAAGAAGGCGATGCCAGGTATTGTACTTAGCTGGAGAGGATGCTGTTAGGTATAGGGAGGGAAGCAGAGAGGCTCAATGAAAAACGAAGGAGTATTAGGGGAATGCTGGCTCATGGTGCAGAAGCCAATCAACAATTTCCTTCTGATGAGGAGTGAAAGGGAGAGGGAGAGGGGGAGAGAGGGGGAGGGAGAGGGAGAGGGAGAGGGAGAGGGAGAGGAAGAGAGAGGGAGAATCTCTGTAAGCAACTGCCTCCACCTTAGGAAAATGAAGCCAGGTTATCAAAACTGAGCCCTGCAAAGGGAACTTTGTCAGGGGAGGGAAACTGGCCACCGGTTCTACCTTCCCATTGGTCTGAGCTGTTGAGGTGGTCAGCATTCTGCTCCTCCTCTCTTGCCTCCAGGTACAACTCCAATTTCAAATAAAACGCTTTGTAGTGCCTCAGGCCTAACAAGGCAAACACTGTCCTTCAACTGCCTATTAGAACAATCAAGGCTGGAGCTGGGGATATAACTCAGTGGCACAAGTGCCAGGTCATGAGTTCAATTCCTGGTACCAAACAACAACAACAACAGCAACAACAATCAAGGCAGACTACATCTTTAAAAAAAAAATAGAAGAAAATGAACAGGAGGTGATACACAGTGTGGACCCCAGAACTGGGCCACTTTCATGGGAAACAAGCATCTCCAATTTACTAGCTTCATGGTCTTTGCGGAGGAATCAGCCTCTCTTCATCTGTTTTCTATCTCAAAGATGGAAATAATAACAGTACGTATCTCATAGGTAGTTGATAGGACCAGTGGAATTAATATACACGAAGCTCTTAGATAGGTGCCTGACACATTTTAAACACAGTGTAAGTATTTGATATTAAACAGAGAGTGCAAAGACTTGAAAAAAACAGTCTGCCATTCATAACGGCTAAGAAAATAGACATTAGATCCAAAATTCCTGAGTTCAAATCCCAGCTCTGTCATTTACTAGCTGTGTCCCCTTGAGCAAATTATTTAATCCCTCATGGCCTCAATTTCTTCAGCTATAATCATGTGAAAAATATGAACTATTCGTAAGTGTGAGAATTAAAAGTGTTGATACGTCAGCCAGCATAGTGGCACACAGCTATAATCTCACCATTCTGGAAGGCTGAGTCAGGAAGATGACAAACTCAAGCCCCATCTGGGCAATTTAGTGAGTCCTGTCTCAAAATAAAAAATAAAAAAGGGTTGAGCGTATGGTTCAGTGCAATGGCCCAACTTCAGTATGGGGACGGGGTGTGGGGACATATGAAGTGTTGAGTAAGTATTCCCTGAGTCAGAGTCACTATTTTTTAATTTTTTTAAATTTTATTAGTACACATTTGGAGTATATAATGATTGCATTCATCGTGGGTTGCTGGAACACGTACAAGACACATCTCAATTTTTTTTTTACGTCCCTTTTCCCTCCCCTCTCTCTGATTCTTGGTCCCTTCCCTTTCGCAAAACATCTACCTCCCATTCCTATTATCTATCCTTTATTTTGTTTTTTGATTTATTTATGTTTTGGGTTTCTCATAAGAGAAACCATGTGATATTTAAGCTTGTATGTCTGGTTTATTTCACTTAACATTATGTTCTCAAAGTGCTTCCATTTTCCCACAAATGACTCAGATTTGTCTTTCTTTACGGCAGAGTAGTACTCCATTGTGTGTAAATACCACACTTTCCTTATCCATTCATCTACTGATGGACAAACAGGCCACTTCCAAGGCTTAGCTATTAGGAACTGTAGTGCTGTAAACCATTATGCAAGCCACTGTAATAAGATGTCTTTAACTCTCTTAGCCATGTGCCATTAACGTGGCATTCTGATTGTCAGGGATCATAGGCGCTTTCACTGCACACCTGATAGGAGGGAAAGAGAGGCCTTCTAAGGAAGCCTCAAGGTGGAACAGCTCTTCCATGTCCTCATCTTCCCAGTCAGGCACAGGATCGGTGGGCCAACCTTTCTCCCACTACCTCAGCCTGTCCCGTAGACATCTACTCTTTTCTGTAATGATTGTGCTGAGCCCACCCTTGATGTGAGCCACAAATCAGCAGACCTTTCTATTACACTACAAACTATTGTAATATAATCAACTGGTCTTTGTATTCATGTAACATAATTCAACCACAATAAAAGTGATGATGAAAATATTGGGTAGAGAAGAGAAAAGAATATTGGGTAAAGAAGAGGGGGAAAAAAGGAACTTTGCCCTGCGAATTCAAAGATTACAACTCTAAAAATGTCTTCCCTATGAGCAGAGGAAGCAGATTCCACGTCTTAAAAGTCTGGGAGGTTTTTATGGCAGACCCAAAGGTTTTCGAGCCAGAGAGATTAGCCTTGAGGTGAAATAAAGCTTGCAGTACAATATGCACCTCTCTCTGACCAGAACCACCTTTTCATCGCTGTTGGGGCCGGGGGTTGTGGGGGGATGGCAGGAGCACCAGCCTGATATCACTTGTCTTCACACAAACAGTCTGTCATGAGTACAGGCAAGGGTAGTTCCAGAAAAGTTCTCATCCAGATGGGGAACCAACCTCACATCCCATTCACCTGCCTGCTCCAGCTTCCAGATTCCTTACAGTGAGCAAGCATCCATATGAAAAAGATACTTTACTCGTTTCCACAAAACAGCAATCTGTAAAACATACACAGTAAATTTCTTTTACCATAAAAGAAAATTAGATTATCATAAACCGTCACTATAAATCATATGCGATATGTCTGAACTTTTTATGTACCAAAATGACAAATCACTTAGCTATCGGGACACTGGGGTAAGTGCAATAAATTATGTTTTGCAGGATATACACCACACGAATGAAGCCAAGAGTATCATAGAAGTGGCCTTCACCTTGTGTGGTGTCTTAGGAAGAAATGATGCCACCCTAACTACTTCATAGGGTTAATTAGTTTTGGAGAACGCACAAGAGGCAGCGATGTTACAGAGCTTTTTGATTTTCTTTCCCGTGGGAAGTTGGGCTAATAAAAATGAAAAACATTTCAAGTAGCTAAGCAAGAAGGAAGAGTTGCATAGCGTTAGAAGGAACTGCTTTAGCACGATGCCTTCAGAAGCCCCCGTTCTCTTTCCCTGTAAGCCGCAGGTCGCATTGTTTTCTTGTGCGTCTTTTGCTATCATCGACGTGGAAATCTTTGAAATATCCATTGTTTCCATAACCTGAAGATGGATTTTTACATTTGCTGATGAACACAAATCCATTTCATCTGATGGGGAGCTCTGCAGATAGGGGGACATTTATCTGTATAAAATATGCGGCTTTGTTTGGGCTGGCCACTTGGATCCCCAGTGGGAGTGGAGGTAAGTCTTCCACAGTCATGCTGATTTCAGATGAATAGGTCCGCTGGTGTCAAAGGCGGCTGCAGCACTCCACTGGCATCTGGGGTACAGAAGGCTAATTCTTCTGAATAGAGCCATTGATGATTCCATTTGGGGGAAACTTAATCATAGAGTAATTAGGCTTTAATTCTTACAAAAACTTACAATTAATTGGATCTTTTATACAACTTTTTTGTTTGATTTAAAGTACCATGTAGGTTAGTTATAGAAACTTAATTTAAATGTGGATTTAATTAGGATTGTTTTATGATTTTAATGAGTCTTAAAAGTCTTTTGATGAGCAGACTGTATAATTATGGCATTTAAAATGATTGGGTAAATGCATACTTTTATAATTTACCTTTCGGGAAACTGTATTTTTATAGGGGCTTTCTTGTTTTGTTTTGTTTTGCCCGATGAATTGTTTCATTTTGTGCCAGTTTTTGTGAGGATGGGTGCATAACCCTACCCCTAATCACCCAAGTGTTTTCTTTCTAGAATGAAATTAAACTTCCGTGGGATCAAAGCATCAGGCAGTAGCCCAATACTACAGTTAAATTTAATCACAGAAATATTTTCGATTTTGTTACAAAGAAGTTTGAATCACTGCTAAGACTTTTTGTTGGAAATTCAATTTTCCTGCATAACTAGGTAGAAGCAAGTTTCCTGAAGACCAGCCCTTTTTCTGTAGGAAAAAAATGTGATTTTAGGCAAATGGCTTGAATTTTTTAAAATGGAATTTAATATTAAGTTGTCAAAATTTTAATGCATTGTCAAAATAACCAGAAGTGAGTGCTTTTAATAAACATGAAAAATTAAAAATTAGAAAAGAAAAAAAAAACATTACTTTCTTTCTTCCCTTTAAATATGTCACATTCCTTCCCCTACTAGATCAAAACCTAGCATTTGGTGTTTTTCTGTTGATCTTTTAAAAAAGAGTACACAGGTAAGTAATATTATGACATATGTTTTTATTTTCCACTTTTTAAAGATACTATTATGTTCTACCCTCTTATGTTCTATCCTTCACTTTGCTGTTTAGGTCAAATTATTTTCATGTGCCTGAAAAATCGATCAATGTGTTCATCATATCAAAAGAATATACAAGAAAAACCATATGGTCATTGACATAGATGTAGAAAAATACTTGACAAACCAATGCCAGAATAAAAACTGAGCAAACTAGGAATAAAAAGGAGCATACTCAACTTCATTAAGGACACTTATAAAAAAAACCTGCAGTTAATGTCATACTCAAAGGTCAAGAATCAGGCAAGGATGTCTTTTCTCACTACTTTTATTTAATGTTATACTGAACATCCTAGTCAGTACAACTGAAAAAGAAAAGAGGTAAAGGGCTTGCAACTGGAAAAGGGAGACATAAAACTGTCTTTTCTTGCACATGGCATGATCGTGTAGGTAGGAAATCCTAAGGAATTCTCAAAATAACTGTTGAATATAATGAACAAGCTAGCAGACTAGGTGTGGTAGCATTCATTTTAACTACTAGCAAGGCTGAGGCAGGAGGATTGGAAGTTTGTGGTTAGTCTGAGCGACTTAGTGAGATCTTGTTTCAAAATTCAAAAAACTAAAAGCAGAAATGCACTGGGGGTACATTTCGGTGGTGGAGCACTTTCCTACCATAAGCAAAGTCCTGGGTTCCATTGCCAGTACTTGGTGGAGGGCAGAAGGAGTGGAGAAGACCTTAGTATGATTGCAGGATGCAAGATCATATTAAAGCATATTTGTCCATACTAGGAAAAACAATTTACAATGAAAAACTTCAAACTGTAACATAAAATAACACACAAAATGCTCAGCCATAATTAGCAAAAGATATGGAAGATCTGAACACCTAAAAATATAAAGTATTGCAAAGGGAAATTTAAAAATTGCAAAGAATAAGTAAAGTAAGTCAATGAAGGATACACCATGTTCAGGATTGAAGAATCGGTATTTTTAAAGATTACAGTTCTCTTCAAATTGATCTATGAGTTTCATACAATTCTAATAAAAATTTCAAGATTCTTTTTCAAAACTAAGTGATTAAATATTTTAAGTCAAAAAGTAAAGGATTTGGAGTAGCAAAAAAATCCATTGTTTTTGAAAAAGGAAACAGCTGAAGGAGCTACATTACCTGATTTGAAGATTTACTATAAAGCTGCAATAATCAAGGGATAGGCATGTAGAAAATGGATCTCAATAGAGGGTTCAGGAATAGACCCACACTTAAATAATCAATTTATTTTTTATAAAAGTGTTAAAGTAATTCAATGGAGAAAAAATAGCCTTTTTAGCAAATGGCACTAGCACTGCTGGATCTCTGTATGGAAGAAAATATGAAAATCGTTCCATCTATGTTGCTTGTTTCATGTGTTACCATTACTGTAACAGAATACTTCAGGATAAGTAACTTCATAAATAAAAGAGGTTTATTTAGCTCTCAGTTCTAAAGGTTCAAGGGCATGGCACCAGCATGAGTTTGACTTGGTGAGGACCTCTTGGCAGATACAATCACAATGGTAGGAACACAGGTGAGATGAAGAGATGACACGACCAGAAAGGAAGTCACGGAGTGATTCAGAGGTCAGCCTGATGCTTTTACAAAAATCACTCTTGTAATTGCAAATTCAGGATCCCATGAGAACCATCTTAATCCTATTTGAGGGTGCTCCCCCCACCAGTGACCCAAGGATACTGCAGTAGGCCCATAAGCACGAGTAAACATGTCCAACATCATTAATTACCAGGGAAATGTAAATTACAACTACAGCAAGCTAATGCCACATACCCATAAGAATGACTAAAATCAGAAAGACTGACAATTACAAGTGTTGACTATAACAAGTGTTGGCCAGGATGTGTAGTAACAGGAGGTTCTATATGGTGTTAGTGGGAATGAAAAATGGTACAACCCCTCTGGACAGCAGGCTGACAGTACTTTGAAAAGTTAATTACATAACAATTCTTTTCCTAGGTAATTTACCCAAGTGACGTATGAATACAGTCCACAGAAAGATGTCCTTACTATTGCTTACATCAGCATTATTCATAACAACTAAGATGGAAAGCAACTCATTTAAATGTCCATCAACTATTGAATGAAAAAATGTGGTATATTATCAATCTGGAATATTTTTCAGCAGTACAAAGTAACACAATACTAATAACTCAAAAGTATGAACGAATCTCAAAAACATGCCAAGTGACTAAATTTAAAAAATGTATTATATGATCCTATGAATATAAAATTAAAAAAAAAACCCGTAATGATAGAAAGTAGAGCAGTGATTTCTGGGGCTAGGTTGGGAAACACTGTTGAGTGTAAAATCATGAAAAAAACTTGTTTTTACTAATATGTATGAGATAACAAGATATCAATACAGTATAAAAGAAGAATTTTCTGATGATTAGATACGAACTCTTCATCAAATACGGAAATCTGGGTACTTACAAGTAAAGTAAATTTCTTAACATCTCTTCCCATGCCAAGATTCTGTGACTCTCTTGCATGCTTCGGAATAGCACGTTCCAATTAATTGCATTTTCTGAATAATCCTAAATGAACTCTAGGTAACTAATCTGTCTCTTATTCAATAATTGATAAAAATCTTTTTACAGTGTGTTCCTACAGAGTCCTTCTCTACCTGGAGTTCTGTCTTAGTTCAGCTACTGTCACAGGACAGCATAGGCTGTGTGATTCAGCGGCTGCAAGTCTGAGATGACTCTAGCAGCATAACTGGAAGCTGGCAAGGGCACCTCTCAGGATGCAGACAGGCAACTTCTCACTGTGTCCTCACATGGCACGAAGTGGACCAGGATACCTTCTGGGATCCTTTACCACAAGGGCATTGGACCCATTCATGACCTCTCCACCTTCGTCACCTACTTGCCTCCCAAATTTCCTGCCAACCTTGCTTGGGGGTTAGACTCCATGTGTGAACTTAGACTGGCGTGGCAGGGAAGGCCTTGTACATATACATTGTCCCCCACTTGTTTTTCTTCAATGCTTGAGAATGTTTATTTGGCTTGAAATTCTCCAGTACTGAATCTTAAGTGTTACTGACAAAACTATTGGTGTGGGGGCTGCAGGCTTAATGGGAAAGCCTTGCCTAATGTGTGCAAGACCCTGGGTTTGATCCCCAGCAACACAAACTAAAAAACCTGCCCCCCTATAAAAACAACAAAAAGTGTTCTCGGATTTTCTTTTTCGTTTGTTTCATCGTTCTTTTCTTTCAGAGCTCTTCATTTTTAACCTTTTTCTTCTATCTTACAGTGGACTCCTCTTTCCAGTGGTACTAATTTCACAGCTGTTCTGCCAGCCTGACTTTTGAGTGATTGATAATACCAGTTTTCTTTACCATGTGTCTTCCTGCCCTCTAGTTCATTTTTCAGATTTATCTTTTCTTCTTTCTATTCCATACCTCCCTATGCAACCCCACCAGTCTTAGTTGTTATTACAAACTTAAATGGATTATTTCAACAGCCTGGTTGTTTCCGGTCTCTCCCTATTCTGGCCCACCCCACTATTTTACTGTCACACTAAACTTCATTCAATACCAATATCAAAATTTCATTCTTTAGCTCAAGAAACTGCAGTAGCTAGACCTGATGGCACAAGCCTATTATCCCAGCAATCTGGAAGGCTGAAGCAGGAGGACTATAAGGGAGGACTGTAAGTTTGAGTCCAGCCTAGGTAACTTAGCAACTTAGTAAGTTCCTGTCTCAAAAAAAAAAAAAATTGTGTGGGGTGGTGGTGGAATGTAGCTCAATATGAAGGCCCTGCATTCAATTTCCAGTGCACACGCACACACACATACACACACACACACACACACCTTGCAGTGATTTCCTATTATTATAGCACATCAAGTTCAAACTACTCCACCAGGTTTCGTGTCTCTCCATAAGTGGCTGTACTATATTCATTATTCTGTACACACTGGCCCCTCTCTGCCTCTGGAATTTATGTTCTCTAATTTTTATTCTTACTAGTATATGTTTGTAGTGTATAATGCTTTCATTCCTATGAGGAGTTGGTCTATGTACATCACACAGCATATTTATGTTTTCATCTCCTTTCCCTCCTTGCAACCTCCATATCTTGGTCCTTTTCCCTTTATAAAAGATCTCTCTCTCTCTCCCTCTCTCTCTCTCTCTCTCTCCCATTACTTGTGTTTTATTTTGCTCTTTAAGTCATATATGCTATATGTTCTTATCCTCTTGCTTTTGTCCAGGTTGGCACTCAGGCATTTTTTCTGCTCCCAATCTAGCGCCATCCCCGAAGTCCCACTTCTTGTGTAACACTCTCTTCTGGCAGAGCCTGTCCTCGCCAAACTCTACACTTTCTCAGTTTCTGGTGAATGTAGATTGTTCTGCTTCCAATAGCTCTTTCACTTACCCACTTTAGCTCTATCTGTGAGCTGAATTATATAATCCCTGAAAACAGAGACTAAATCTTGTATTGATTTGTTTATCCATAAAGACAAATACAATGCAGATAACATAGTATTTAGTATTTCTCCCTTAACAGATTATTTCATATATTTTTTTCTGATTTAATTTGTATCCTTCAAAAAGACTAATTAAGCACCCTACAGATTGATTTATTTTTTGTTATACAGCACTTCTTACATCAATATTTCTGTCATTTGTTGTCCTGAAAAATCTGGTGTTACTTTTTCTTCCAAATGGAAATACTATTTGTAGCTTTATTATTCAGTAAATATTGATATTGACATACAAGTAAGGAAAGAAAACCATAAACCCAAATATATGAAACTTCTATGTAACATATAAATCTATAACCAGTTTTAACCATTAAAGTTTATGTAGAGTTTTTTTTAAATGAACTAAACATTTGTGCAAATGAAATAGACTCATATCCCTTAAACACAATTCTCAAATACGTAAAACTCTTAAAAGCTTATGTTATACTCTTAATTTATCCCACCTTAATTGAATGCTGATGTTTTGCTGCAGATATGTTAATGTAGTTGATTATAGAGTACTGCCCTTAGTTACTCTATAATAAACATAGTATGTCTTGTGTTACATTTTTACAATCCCAAAATCTGAATTCTAACACTGGTCTCAATAGTTTCAGGTAAGGGATGGATGGCATAAAACATTTGGACTACCAGATGAAGAGGGACCCAGTGAGAGATACAAAAGTGTTATAATCACAGACATTTCTGTCCCCATGAGGTTAGGATGTACCACTTTCTAAGCATATGTGTATATTCAGGCTGTACTTCAGAGGTTCCCTATTGTTTAGGATTTTTATGGAGCAAAAAATTGTGTCATTTAGTGTTTTTATGAAGGTTTCCTTATTTAGGCATACTAGATTAAATCATTGGCTATTAATCACTAACACAATATCTAGCCCCTCTCTCCTCCTAGGTCAGGGATGAAACCGAAGGTCCCAACATTCTAATCAGATCTTGGTCCTTCTGAAACCTAGCTCCTTCTTGAACTTATCCAGTCATCTGATTAGCATGCAAAAAGTCACTCATGGCTTTGGAGATGCGAGAGTCTTAGGTGCTCTTGTGTCAGCATTTCTACTGAGACTGAATACCAAAACAATTTATTGTTCCTATCACTCAGAAAATTACAAAGATTTTAGTCCAATGAAAAGAAAGTGTGTAGGTCTTTTGGTAAGAATCTTTTTGGTTTTGTCTTGTACTGAGTGACTTCTTTGAAGGTAACAATGCACGGTGTAGTAGTTACTGGTTTTTTTTTTTATTATTATTTGGATATGAAAATTTGTGGGTTTTTTTTCATAAAATAAAAAGAATAAAAAGACTTTAGGAGATATGTACCAGGAACCTGAATAGAAGCCAATTACATACAAAGTTCTTGCCATGTCACAGTATCCACAACTTCTTTCGAAAGAAGCCGACTCTGTAGCCTGACCTTGGGCCCAGAAAAAGTAATAATAAAGCCCGCAAATTGTGTTCCTCCATCTTTTGTACCCAGAACACTGGACCCAAGAACTGTGGGAGACAAGCTACAGGACAAGCTGTCACTGCTAAGAACCTGTCCTTCACCTTCCCGGAGGCACGACTGTGCTTCCCGCCTGTTCATTCATTCATTCATTCATTCATTCCCCAAATAGGTGCTAAGCCATATTATCAGGTGTTTGACCAGCTTCTGAAGTTATTAAAATAGTAGGTTCAAACCTGTCCCTCAAAAGGGAGGGGACAACATTAGTTTAAAAAATAATTGCAAATAATCTCTCAAGGTCTGTAAGCTTACATAATGTAAAGTAAGTAAAGGCATGCCCCTCCATTACGATCAAGCGGGATAGGATAACTTCCTGGGGAAGCAGAGAAGGAGAAGAGAGACAGAACAGACAGAGAAAACTCCACAGAAGAAAAGACATTCAAGTTAGATCTTGAGAGATGAATAGTTCACAGGAAATGACCTGCTCCTCCCTGGCATGTAGAACTGAAGAGTGAATGTGACCCAGCAGTATCTGCGGGGAAGTGAAGGCCCCACCGAAGGTGAGGATGGAAGAAGCCTGGTAGTGGGGGAGACTGGATATGTGAGCTGGGATCAAGTCATAAAGAGGGTTGTGTTTGTTGGGCAGGAATTTAAACCTTCTGTCATCAGTGGGTACAAGGAGAGACTTGAGTGCGGAGACAAAGGCAGTTCCCTGCAGCTGGTGTCCAGAAGGCAGAGGGATGAGAGGAGCCAAGTGAAACATAAGCTACACTAAGGATGCTTTGAATCAACTGAAAACCTTTAAAATCACTTAGAGTTCTTCCATCTTTAGCCATTGTGAAAGGATAAAGCATGGGATCAAATCAATGCATCAAAATTTCAGTCAACGTTTCGCTCTTGTCTGTGGGTCAGGTGTTTACAATATGTTCACCTCCGTTCTCTTCACCTCGATAGAGCCCTTTCTCTCCTAGCTGTTGCCTGGCTGGGTGTGCCATGGCATGCCTTGCAGCAGTAATATATTAGGTTAATAAAACAATTATTTAATTGACTCTAATTTCACTGGCATTTCTGTTAGCTAAAGGAAAGTGGTTCAATCACTGTTTACATTTGTAAAGCCAATATTATGGTTTAAATTATGGCCTTTGGATGAATTTGAAAATTGAAGCCTGATAATCCTTAAAGCAATATTTACAGAGGATCCTTTGTACAGAATAAAGGGAATGGAAACAGGAGTGCATTAAATCAGAGGGGCTTTTAAATATTCATTTTGCAATCAGCTTCCCTGGTTTCCTGGCCACTACCTAACTTCATAAATTTTGCTGTGGAGAAAAACCAAACCTTTTGATTTAATTTTCCTGTGAAATACAAGCTATTATTTCATATTCTCTTTTCTGAGTTTAGTGCCTAGAGGTTTCAAATGCAACAATCACAATACAAATATTCTTCCTAAATAGAATTCGTGCTAAAATTCAACAATTAAACATTTTGAATATCTAGCTTTTGATTTAAAAGGCTGTCTACTGGCAGTCCTTCCTGAACTTTTCTAACTACCCCATAAGATAATTATACAAATACTAAGATTGATTTTTAAAACCTCAGAACCCTGAAAACTCTATATAAAGAAAGTGTCAGTGATTTTTGGGAAGCACAAGATGATGGAGGTGGTCTAGACAGGGCTCTCTGACTTTGAAAATGAATGACAGAAAAAGCCCAAGTGATGTTTGTGAGAATATGCTGTAGTCGAAGTGAAGTAAAATCACTTTTAAAATGCTACTGAAAGATGCGTGCTGTGGGGATCAGATATAACTATCCAACAAAATATTAGAATACTCCGATACTGAAGACAATAAAATTTGTACTATGCAAGACTTCATTCATTTCAAGAAATGGCATTCAGCCAGGTGAAAAATAAAACAGGACAAAATTCAGCTGGCTTTATCCTTCTCTGCAGCATAAAATGCCTTAAGATAATGAAGCAATGTGGGCAGCATTGTTTGGCACCATCCTCTCTTATGTGACTGATAGAAAAGTGGCAAAAAGGGTACAGAGATTTCCATAAACCTAGAGTTCCCTGATGTTAACATCGCTCATAACCAAAGAACATTTATCAAAACTAAGAGACTTATCTTGGTTGTCAACCAGACTCCTCCCTAAATTGCAGCACTTTTTTCAGAATGTGTCACTAATTTTCTCATAGGTGCCCTTTGGTCATTTGGGATCCTGTGTTCTATTCAGTTGTCGCGTCTCCCTAGTTGTCTCCAATCTGTGATAATTCCTGAGACTTTTGCTTTTCATGACCTTGACATTTTTGAAGGGTACTGGTCATTGATTTTATACAATGTGCCTCGTACTGGTTTTATCTGAAGCTTCTCCATGGTTAGATGAAGGTTGTGTGTCAGTGGAGAGGAAAGCATAGAGGTGGTAAGCTCTTGGCAGTGCGTTGCATGATGTCAGGATGCTTTATCACTGGTGTTATTACCCTTGTTCACTTGGATAAATTGGTATTTGCTTGGACTCCCCCTGTTAAATTACTGCTTTTCCTTTATAATTACTCAGTGTTTGGAGACAGACACTTCGACGTTACGCAGACGTCTCATTTTTGTATAAAGGTTCAACCACTGAATTTTGCATACATTGTGTGGCAGTTGCTTCTGTGGTCTCCCAATAATAATCTCTATTTCCTTCACCCCTCCATATTTAACACTTGTCATTTAAAGGAAATTGCTATTTGTCACTCATTTACTCGTTTATTTCTACTAGTATGGATTCACGAATATTTTATTTTATTACTTGGTTACAATCAGTGCTGTCATTATTTTGTTACTCAGGTTGTTCCAAATCTAGCAACTGATAGCCTTTACATGATGATTCTTACACCCTTCCCATATGCTCCCATTTTTTGTTTGTTTTGTTTTGTTTTGTTTTTACTTTTCTGCTAGTAGATGCTTCAGGTTTATATGATATTTTCTGTGGCCCAGTCCTACAATCAGCTATTTTTTCCAAGGAGCCGATTTTCTTTTATTAGGAAAACGAATACAGAAGCCAAGATGTAGGAGCTGGCTGTGCTCATCACTCCTGGGGTAGTTTTCAGTCCCTTTGAGTGGCTTGAGGCAGGAAATATATGTGTGACTACTGACTGTTTTACACACGCCTATCAAAACCAAACAGGGTTTGTAGATGATTCTTTTGGTCTTTAGCCTTAAAGTATTCAGTCAAAATGTATCTTTCCAGAGTTTCTCGGATCAGGACTTTTCTCCCTATGCCCTTCGGGGTAATTAGTTGGATTCTCTTGTCACAGTTTGCATTACAGCCCCCATCCTGAGTGACTTTGTTTTGTCCTTTCATGTAAAATTTACTCTTCATGTGTACAGTTTTACATGTTTGACAGATACATACAGTCATGTGTCCACCACTACATTCCATTAGAGAACAATTTCACCATCCCACCAAAACATGAGTTAGACTTGCATGGTCAATCTCTCCTCCTCTCAAGTCCCTAGCAACTTGCAATGTGCTTTATTCCATGTACTTTGGCTTTTTAAAGAATCTTTTAAAATAGAATCACTCAATGTGTGACTCTGTTGATTAGTGGCTTCTTTCACTTAGGGAAATACTTAAAATTCATTCATGTGGTCGTGTAAATTGACAGTTTATTTATTTATAAGACTGAATCAAAATATTGCATTATACAGAATAATTTAAAGCTATCTAGGATATTTACAATATTTGGTTTTCATGAATAATTATTTATTTTTTACTAAATACAGAATTCTATGTGAAAATAAATTTCCATTTCCTTTAGCTCAATAGCAAGGAGTGGGATAACTGGATAATATAATGTTTAGTTTTTGAATAAGTAAATAAATAAATAAACCTTACAAAGTGGTTTTATCACTTTACCTTCCCATCTGTGTATACAGCTTTTTAAGGAGAAAATTGGTGACCTACAAATTTTTTCCCTTTTAGATGTTTGTATGTGATAGTAGGAGAATTTTTGTTATTCAGGATTTCAAAAATTGTAGGGTCAAATACTCTCCTTGGAGAAAATTACTTCAAGTGACACTTTAGGTGAGTGGGAAATCAAAATTAAGAACTTTAAAATGTATTTCTAACACCTCAGGAAAAATTAAAGAAAGAAACTTTCTTCTTATTAAAAATACCTATGTTTGCATCATGTATTATTAATAGTAAAATCAGTACTCTCATTAAAATCAAGGTGGGACAAAATTCCTATCTCCTTATTTAACATGATTCTAAAATTGCTGCCTAGTGCAGTAAGACAAAAATGAGAAATCTGAAACTAACTGGTGAAAAGGAAAACAGGGAAAGGTTATTAATTATAGAGGATGTTTCTTTGAAAACCCAGAAATGCCAAGTAAAATTCCCTTAATCAGTAAGGTTATGAAATACAAGAAAAATATTGAAAAAAGAGCAGTATCTCAATTAGAAACAGAAAAGATAGTAGGAATTTCTATGAATAATTATCAGTACATATACTATAAAATTTCCAGGAATAACTAACCCAAATATGCAGACTCTCGCTGTAGGAAATGATAAAACTTTTTTTAAATATAGAAGACCTGAAAATTGACTTAAGCATACTGTTGTCTATTAAGTCATTCACTTGACTACTTGTCCAAAAGTTTTCGCTAATGTAAGTTCCTAAGTGAAGTGACAATCATTATTGAACTTACTGTCTTATTCTACATAGTACAATATTTTTTTTCACTTATGCATTCTATGAAGTCTTCCACAGCCTATGAAGTTCATTCACTGAGTAACTTCACAGTTTTTGAAAGGAATGTAGACCAGTCCACTACCATTCCCTAGCAAATTGCAATACCCACCCACTGACCACAGGCAGATTCATGGCTCATAGCTTAAAGCATAGATACCACAGTTCTGCACTATGATTTTCATTCCCCAGTACCAGAATTAATAGACTGACCACACCAGGAATGACAGAACTTAGAAGAATTTAAAGCATTTTTGATACAAAATGGTTTCATCTCCTTGAAAATGTTAGCCATACATCATCATTTCAATTTTTAGACCTTAGGAGCAGTGCTATATTCATAGAAAATGAATGGAAATAGATGGAAAATTATAGTCGTTAAAAAAAGAAAAACCTAGAGAAGAGACCCATAGGCTCTAAGAGCAGGTTAAAGTGAACTATTTTTATGCCTGAGTCTTTTATCTGGAATCTTTCTGCTCCCATGTGATACAGTATATAAGGTTCATGATGATTCACAGTATCCCATTATTTGAAAGCTTTAATTTAGGTTAACTTTTTCCTTATAAAATTTGTTGGTAAGTAGTTGAACTACTGAGCTGAAGATAACACATTTTCTTGCTTTCTCTTATCATTTTCCAGTGTTTTATTATCTATGGGTATATGTGTGCATGTGTGTATTTATGCTTTATGTATTCACTGAGGATAGGGATATTGAGTAGTAATTTTCCTGTGTAGTGGTAATGTCATAGTTACTGACACAACTAATCTGGATTCTGTGGAGATATATTAAAGTTTTGTGAAAATGAAGTTAGAGATGTAGCATCTCTCAGCACCGGTGTGTCTGTTTATGTTGATAAAGCAATATAAAGTTAAGAGGAAAATTTTCAAGCTCAGTACTTTTTGATGGTCAAGTGTTTTATTCCACCGGGTCATTAGTGTGCTAGATTCCCAATGTACTAGTTGGACATAGTTCATTTTCTAGATAGTGTTAAAGAAGAATTGGTCTGAGAGGCTTTTTACATTTTTTAATGATAATTATGAATTGTTAGTTAAGACCCTCTTGAGTATATCCTGTTGCTTATAAATGAAAGGGCTGGCAAAATCTGTATTGTTAATGACTGAATTTTCAATGAAATTAGGCATATTAAATATCAACAGACATTATTATTCCTGTTGTATATTGCTAGACCAATAAAAGGTTTTAGCAACAAAGAAAATTTAATAAATTTGATATGGAAATCAGAATTGTAATATAGTAGCAGGAATTCATGACATATATTTAGGCATTAGTGAGGTTATTTTTGATTGTCAAATGTTTGTAATTAAATTAGACTTGCTGCATTTTTCCCAAATTTATAAGGTGTAGCAAATAAGACAGGGGACAAGATAGACAAAGCTGAAATATTTTTGCTTACTAAATATTACAATATCAATTGTTTATTGTTTAATGCTTCCTAGACATTTCCCTAAAACATGAATTATTCAAACTTAAATTTACATAGTTAAATATAAAAAGAGGGGCTGGGGGTATAGCTCAGTGGTGAAGCACATGTTTAGCATGCTTAAGGCCCTGATTTATATATAAATCAGTCAACTGAAATATATTTGAAGTTAGAATTTAAATTAGGGGGAAAAATTCAAAAGAGAAATAAAGGCAATGCTATGGATCTATGACAGTAAGGAGAAAGCTTTATAAGTAATAAGACCTTATGTAAAGATACTAAGTAGAAGTTGTGTTGGATTATCCTCTTAGGAGTCATGGAACATACTTCTCTGTTTCTGATGCCAAAAAAGATCTGGAGCTATCAGTTAGAATTTTCTGCTTATGGAAATAATTGTAGAGAACCCACTGCAAAAATAAAGCAAAATCACACCTTAAACTCTGATGACAGATATTAAAATGCCTATGAGCATTTGAAGGGAAAACAGGATCACAGACAGATATCTGGAAGCAATGCGATAAGAGTCTATTTTCTGGAGAATTACAGGATTTTAGGGTATGAGAGATAATGATAAGATAATTGGAAAGATGTGATAGAGGGTCAGTGTCTAATTAGATTGACAGTCTATGGAAGACTTTGCTCAGAGAAAATACTAGTGATCTGAGATGAGCCAGTATTTAGTGTTTGCAACTAATCAAGGAAGAGTGCGACTGGAAAATGCCTCATAAGTAAGGACTATAAACACAGCAGCTTTTTGGATCAAATTTGTTTTATTTTTTTAATCAAGGTAAATAACATACCGACGATATGTTAATCCACAATATGGCTGTGAAATGAGAAGAGATCTTTCAGGGTGATAGCTGTTGGGGTTAGTCCATGCATAAATTCTGTTTAGGAAGGAAGATGTTTAAATTTTTTAAAATTCCATAGTATTAAAAGTATTCCTGCTGTCTTCCAATTATGATGCTCTTTCAACTAAAAGTTAAATCAAAGGAAATAAACTAACAGCATTGGTAATTGGATGTATTAATAAAAAAGCTGAATAAATGAACAAAGGAAATAATTTTTTAATATAAAAAGAATAGAGTTTTCAGATGTGTTTGACCTCTCAAGGAAAGATGATGTTGATGGTTTTTCCAGCAGTACTCACATCTGAAATAGTATCACGTTCATTTTTAGCTAGTACTCAAACAAGTTCATATTCTATACAAACAGGGAAAATGCAATTCATAATTGACAAGGTATAAATTTTTTATACTTTAAGCCATGAGGCTGCCACATCAACAAATGTAATTCCTTAGCAAATATGTCTTATGTTTATATTTATGAAATGCACACAATTGACACAGAATCCAAAAGAGAATAAGTAATCATTTCAAATATATATATGCATATATATATACATATATATATACATATATATATATGTATATATATATATATATATATTTGCAAACTCCATTCTGGGAAACATTTATTAAATTAGAAACTAGAAAGGAATGCAAGCAAAATGTCCTTAGAATTTCAATTTGTCTTGGACTTGATGTTACTTTCATGAATTTGCCAAAGTATTTTCACTGACTGAAGTGTTGGTCTTACTTTGTTTTGTTTATTTTTTTAATGTACACCTCGCTACCCTCACGTCGATGGTTATAAATCATAAAACCTTAAAGGCTTCGGAATGATAAGCAGCAGATTTTAAAAGGTCACAGAGGTGTGTGTAAGCGTCTCCAGGAAGTTCCTATGTTGTACAATATGCCCTGTGATTTCCCCCATCCATCCAGTCATCTCCTCTTCTCCACTCTAAGGGTAGCAGGTCATGTTTTGCAAGAATAATCATGGGTCCCACATGCTATTCTAAAACTTTGTAACACTCTCATCAATAGAAAGAGCCTAATTTTCTTCCCCTTGAATCCTGGAGTTTGTGATTCCTTTGTAATCAATAGAAATAAAATCACATGACTATCAAGGCTAGGTCATCAAAAGCAATTCAGACTCTAAAGGGAGATATTATTGTTAAAACTCTGAGTTGTTCCATAAGAAGTTCTAACCCAGACGTTGCCATGCTATGAGGAAGCCCAAGTCACATAGAAAACCAAATGTAGTTGTTCCTGATGACTATTTTAGCTGAAGATCCTTCAGATAGCCAATATCATCCACTAAATATATTAATAAAGATGCTTCAGATGACTGTCCCCAAATGTTTGAGTTTTTCTGGTTGAGGCCCACCATAACCTTTCCAATGGGTTTACTGGCCAGTAAGAATACCTAGATCACTAACAGAAATACTGAAAAAGGTTTTAAGAACCTGGCCACACATTTTCTTTCCCTCACTAGCTTCCAATGGCATTTGCCTTGGTAACTGAAAGAGCATGATATAGCAATTGCTAATTTTTCACATTCTTTAAATCTATTTTTTCAAAAGTTAAAGTAGTCTTCTCTCTAAATTATTTCAGAATTTAATTTTGTTACTAAAATAATAATTTTATATTCAGAATTAAAGTGTTTTGAGGAACAATCATAAATACTAACTATGGAGTACCTCTTATGGGCAGAGCACAGAGCCAAGAGTTTTTCTGAAATCAGTTTAATTTTCACAGTACCCTGGCAAAATTGGCATCATTTATTTACAAATAAAAAGGCCAGTGTCCAGATAAGGGTAAGTTACTTCCTAAAGATAGAAAAACGAATCATATAAGATTGTAATTTGGCTGCAAATTTTAATATAAATTTTAGCAAATACCGTTGCACTCGAGCAAAAAACAGCAGACTGTAAGTAGTGCCGTTAGTTCAAAATAAAAAAATAAAATGAATAAAGTAGGGTCTAGAAATAGTCATTTATGTGAATGCTGTTAAATTTTCTAACCCACATAACCTCTATTCATATTGCTTGGGGAGGTATCAGAGGCCAAAAAATGAGTCATTTCCTCTACAACCATACGAAACCCTGAGGCAGAATTAACCAACTATGTCCCTCAAAAATTGTGTAAGATAATAAAGGTTAATTGTTTTAAACTGCTGAACATTGGGTTGATCAATAGGTGAACTTAGATGAGATTTCTTTGGAGTCACTCTGTATCCTGTTTATAGTTCTGATTCTGAAATTTTACTGTGTAATCTGCTTACTAGTCATTTGCCAAAATGACAGTCTTGGCCCCTAGTCTTATGGAGATCAATTCATTTGAGTAGCTCATAGGGCATAGTCACAGTGAATTTCAGAGGGTGATCAAAAGTCCAGAGTTCAAGATTCTGATTGACGTGTGACATTCAAATAGAAATTTCTGAGCATTATTTTCTATAGTTAATGCACAAAAGACGCCCAAAATTTCTTCATTCTGATATACTTTTATTCTATAATCATCATTTTCCTATAGGAGTTACCTCCATCTATTTTTTATGTATTTCTTCTCTTTTAACATTATAACAAGTATTTCCTCAGTGCTCAGAAAATCTTTTATGACCATGTTGAGCATGGCATTCTGACACTCAATGTTGAAATACACTGAGCTGCATTATCATGTGTCTTTTTTTTCTTTCAAAATAGATTGGGACGTTTGAAGGTTCTCTTCCTTTATCTGTTCTGTCTCTTTACATCCTCTACCAAAAAAGGGGGAGGAGATAAATACAATCCTCCACTCCTATAAATTGGTTAGAATAATTCATCCCATAGCTGTGCTCAACTTCAAGGGAATATGAAAAGGTTCATAAAGGAGAGAACCTAAGTAATAACCTTTCTTCTGGAGCTCCATAGTTTATTAAAGATATGCATGAGTTCAGAAACATTTGTAAATCTGGATTTTTCACTAAAGTTAACTCTGCTGATCTTTTTTCTGAATGTGGGTGATTTATTCAACAAATATCTGTTAAATGTATGTTATGAGCTAAACCATATCCTAGGATACTGCAATGAACATAACAAACAAGATCTTTATTCTCGTAGAACTTGTATTCAACTAAAAAGCTAATACTTCAAGCTCTGACATCTGTGCTGGTTTTGAATGATTCAAAAGTCAATTTTTTATGTAATGAATGCTTCTGTTCATCAAATCATCTGTCCTTCCTAACTCATTAAAACATACTGAAATGAACACATTATATTTCACTAATGCACTTAGGAAACCTGCCATGTAAAAACCACGTTTTCCGTGTGAGGTGAAATATTCTCTTCTCTACTTCTTGGGGCTGGTGTTGTCGACATGACAATCACTTCCCAACCCCTACATCTGTTGTATGATGCTAGAAAGCTTCTCTCCATAAGTGAATGCCTCATAACCACCCACCCTTCCTTGTAGACATTTTTCTAAATATTGAATGGCATAGCATTTCCTGCCTTCTTCATTTTTGCCCTATATGGAGAATAATCAGTCTGTACTGACAATAAAGTGCCAACTTTCTGGCCACCATACCTGCCTGCTTCATACCTCTGGGTCAGGCCTGCCTCTTACTTGCCTTGGTGCTGGCATGAAGTTAAAGGAAGTAATACTTCTTGTTTGCTTCCTAGGAGAGAGGAAAGCGTTCAAGGAAGGGGTCTCACCAGCCCCGCACAGCTGAAATGATAATTATGTTGAGAGGTCCCTCCTCTACCACCACTGTGAGAGTCTTCAAATATAGCCAGATCATTTCATCCAATTCTGGTCTGGTATATGGGATACAAAGAGATTGTTTTTTCCCATAAGTTAATTGTGCAGCATATGTAGGATGGATGTAAATATTCTTAAACTGTAAGCTCCATGAGTACAGCTTATATTTCTCTTACTAGGAAACAGACCTAGAAAGATGTATTATACTGGGTAAGAAGATTAACAATGGAGCCAACCCCTTGGGTTAGAATCCTGGCCCCAACACTGACCAGCTGTGTGACTTTGGGTAACTCTTGATATGTAGCAATGATAATAGTTAACCCAACTCATAAATTGTTGTGAGAATTAAATTAATTAATAGATGCAAAGTACTCAGAATGCTCCTGACACATTGAAATTTTCAAGTATTACAGTAACCATTATTGTTAGTGTTATGTACTCCAAACTCACATAGTGCCCATAACATAGAAGACATTTAGTAAACACTTTAATTACTGAATAAAAGGAAAGAACTTCCAAATCCGTATACACACGAACATATAGGTGTTGATTTGGTGAGGCATAACAGCATCATCAACCTTGTAAAGCTGTTGTTTTCTCCTGATTTTAGATCAGCTTGAAGTTTTTTGAAATTCTTGGTCAATTTCAAACAAACAAACAAAAAAAAACGAGGCACCTCTATCTTACCAATCCTCTTCTAAACACAATATTTCCATTAATTTTAATAACAGAGTTTTAGTAGCCTCTTCATCTGATGGACCATACGTTTCTAAATTGTACTTTTATTCAGAGTTCATTCCCAGAAGTGGTTAGTACATTGTTGGCCTTATGCCAGTGATGCCAAAACAAGTACTTATTATTGGCTTTCTACAGGCTACTAAAAATAGCCTAAAAGTTTGATAACCTTAGAATTGTAAATTTTAATCCTTTCTTTATTCATAAAAAGGAGATTTTTGTTTTTGTAATTTTTAGAACAAGAATAGTACTGTCAAACATGGTTTAATTATCTTTAAATACAACAGGTAAATGTATAGAACAGATACCAAGTGTTATGCTATGTACTAGACATCCCCCAAAAGCCTCCGGTGGTCATAGGTGGAGCTTTTCAGAGGTGACTGGACCTAGGGTGTGTGAATTTGTATCAAAGGTGTGACACTGGATTAAGGGTGTGTGGTACTAAATTAGTGCTCTGATTGGAATTACATAGTTCTGGATATGCATAATACAAGATCTATGTTGGTTGTGGTGGCATCAATCAATAGGCTTATAGCCTGGATGGAATATAAAATGAGAGAGAGAAAGCAGACTTGCTACTTGCTGCCTTCTGCCTGTCATGCCATGAACTCTTTCTCCTCTGCGATGCCCCTCTGCCTGGATGCCCTGCCTTGGGGGCAGTGGACTATGGACTGGACAAATTGTGAGCCAAATAAATCTTTCCACCTTTAACTTCAGATGTTTGGTATTTTCTCAGCAACAAGAAAAGTAACTAAGGCACCAAATGTCTATAGTGCACAGTCCATGTAGATTTCCAAAAATACCAAGTTTAGAAGAAAAAGATTTTTTTCTCTTTTGTTTCATTCAAGTATATATTGCTTGGGAAAATCAGCAGTAAGGTTCTAACACTATGTAGTAGTCCTTTTACTTCTCTTAGTAAAAGGTAATTTTCTCCATCAGCACTAAATGCTGGCCAAATAGTGTGACCTTAGCCTTCTCTGTAAACTCCCACAATTTAAAAAAATCTAATGGTGGAAATGAAGTCCTTATAGAGATGTTCATGATGCAGGAATAAAGGAAAATTCAGATTCCATTACTACTGATGGATATGCTTCCATTTATGTTTTTCTTAAGCCATAACTATTTAAAATGTTACTATTAGCATTCTTGGTTGTCCCATTTGTTGGTACATAACTCTTGTACTTAAATATATAAAACAAATTGTATTAATTAAATTGCTGGAAGAGTTGAGATGTGCTGCAGATTGTCTCTGAAGGCTATAAATTCAAATTAAGGGTTTTGCTGCTTGTTCTTAAGCTTGGAAAGATTCTCTTTTGTTTATTAGTAATAACTGAGGAAATCAACCACCATGCAAAAGAACATTCATTTGAATTCTTGTAGAAATGGCTAGATAAGCTGCCTATATAGCTACTTATAATCATGTGGCGAAGTCTTAGATGAGAAAGCAAACAAACTGTTAATTCATCATGGCAAGTGTTGATATTTTATAGTGTTGAGTATGAATTTTCACAGATAAAACTACATTTCTATATATATTTAAATATACACTTGTATATATTTATATCTATTACATTATTCTTATGTATTTCTCTATATTTTATGATATGTATATAACATTGGGTTTCAGAGGTTCTAAATAGTATGCCACATTAATAAATCGTAATGTATTTTATGAGCTAAACGAACCTTATTTTCTAGGTATTAAAATGTTCAATGTTTAGGTCAAAGTAACTTGTGGAATGTTACAATAACTCTGCCTGCTTTAAAAAATGACTAAGTTTTGTAACTTCCAAAGGCAAAGATGTACCTACCATTCATAGTACTCTATAAAAATCTAATATCCTTTTCACTTCATGATAATCTCCATACTATCAAAAAAAGAAAATTCCCATTTGTCATTAAGTTTGAAAATAAAATGCTACAAGTAAATTATATTCTTATGTTTTATCTGACATTATTTTGGTGGATGTGATTCCTTAACATTTTTGTTTTTCCTATTGAAATTTCCCTCTAAATTAATGCTCCCTAACTAGCTTAAAGAATTAACTAACTTGAGTTAGAAGTAGGTTTGTAAAGATTTCTGTACCTAATTGATATTTTTGCCATTCACCCATTCCTAAAAGCACTTACTCAAAGATATGTAAGGCCTTGTTACCAAGAGTGATAGGGTCCCTATAATTTAAGTCCTTTATAGATTCAATATGAAGTTCAAAGGAAAGTAAAACTTTCAAAGTACTAAAAATTATGACCATTAGGGAAAATCTAAATGATTCTCTTTTAGCAAGAATAAGGCCCAGCAAACATTAACCATTTTGTTACATGTAATGAATAATACTAGTTTCTTCCTTTCCAACTAAATGTATGGCAAAAGGAATGGGTTGAAACTATGTACATTTCTTAAAACTTGGGTTTTAAAACACTGGTAAACATAGTTGTAGATTTTTCTCATCTGGAGAATATATGAGAAAGAATGTAGGTCTTGTCTGTTAAATATGATGTTTTTAAGGCGTATCTCTGAGGGAAGAAACTAACTTTTATCTTGTGATTCTTATAAAATGGAATTACTAAAAAAGTAGCATTATCTAAATTCTTTCTGATTATTCTGGTTTACAATAGATTTGCCATTTGTGAATCACAATGCAGTTATTCTCAAACATAGGATAACTTCTTATCTGTTCCCTCCCTAAAGTTTGTCCTCTGGGGCTAAGTGCTATTCAGAGTCACCTTCTTACAGAAATGTCTTCCAAGAATAACATCAAATTCTAAAGTTTTAAATCTCACCATAATTTAATAATAACTTTACAAAAATATCAGGATGGTTTCTTTCATTAATGTTGCCCTCTTCCTGGTGAGTAAAGAAAGACATAAATTATTCCCTAAAGCTATCTTTTCTCTCAATTACTGAAATGAAGTCTAAGGAAATGGCGCTAGCACCTTTATTACCAATGGCATTTCATACCTGAACTGAAATATTGTACAAAAACCTTATGGGATTTTGAAGATGGATTTAGGTTATTCAGTTCAGCCCTAATGAACTTTTTGTCTAAATAAACTTACTGAGGACAAGATGATATTCAAGCCTGACCTTGGATTTAGTACACATTCAATAAATACCTACTGGATGAATAGACAAAATGACAGCATACAATGAAAACTATTCTAAATGTGGCTCATTGTGATAGTACGTATTAATTAGACCACAAACCAAAGAAGATATTTCAAAACGTGAGCTAGATGTACTACATTCCAATACAATGGGTAACTGATAAAGTCCTTTAATTTATATCTGATAAGAAGGGTCCACTGTGACTAATTTCTTAACATTAACATTCACTAAGAAAGAATTTTCTGAAGTTTATGTTCACTTTGGCCAGTCTTCTACTTCTTCTCAGTCTAAAGCATATCCTAAGAACTGATATAGCCTAAAACAACTGTCTTGGCCATAAAAGAGAGATTTAAATTTTAGTTGGTGTGTTATATATTCTGATGCTTTCAACATTGAGAACATAAATATTTAGTTATTCTCAATTATATTCTCTAAAAATTAAAAGGTGAATTATATGTTTTCCCGACGAGCAGAATAAAAGGGCTTTGCTGATATGTGTTGTTTCTAAGAATTAACTGTAATGACCTCCCCTTTACATCAGAGCTGCTCAGGAGAACTAAAATGATAGCCTCTTTTGCTGCCATCCTCTTGTATGCTTTTGTGGAGCTTCTAAACTGAAAGGAAAAGGAAAGCCATCGACAGCCAGAGATCTAAATGAGATGTTGTTATAAAGGTACATACTATCAAACAAAGTGGTATAGAAAGTCAGAGTAAGGAAAAGGTCACTGGGATCAATCTTGGTGTCATATCACCAGAAATTAGGAATTTAATTGTTTGGTGACGAATAAAAATCTTATCTAGCACAATACTTTGGCTTAAATTAACAAAAATGTATCTTAAAACTTTTTACACTGGCTAAAACTACTAGTGTCATATGTCAAATAGCATGAAATTATGCCTTATGACTGTCTCGTATTCTTTATACCACCATCTTATTCTTTAGAAGGAGATGGGTATGATTAGTAAACAGATAAGCTTGTAAGAAGTTATGTTTTAGTGTGATCATTGACTTTTCAACTTTGAGAAATAACTAATGATTCAGAAACCAAAGAAGGGAATACTAATTTTAATGCTCTAAGAGCTGTCATTGTATTGCTTATATATACAATTATTAGTTAAATAACACCTGTTGGAAGTACCGGATTATTACCCATTGTGATATTAATGGCTGAAGATTATCTCTTTAATACATCTAAGAATAACATAGTAGCAATTAAATGTCAAACACATTCCAATGGACATTTTGTGAGGGCTTAAACTGTGCAGAGTATAATGAACAAAGCATCATGTTATTTACTGAGTCAGACTTGGATGAACATTTGACATTTGGGAAGGGGGAGGACTAAAGTAGAGGACAGCACAGGTTTGTATTTCATTTGTTCACTTGCTTGTGTGTAGAGAGCACAATTTGGCTTGATTTTTTTGGAAAATAAATTCTTAGAAAGTTTCTCTGAATCATTAGACAAGCAAAATTATTACTTTGTGATTGTTAAAATGTATAATGAAAGATTTTCTGAATTCGATTCATTCAGATACCTGTTCCTGTAAAAATCTTCCATGGAGTTGTAATCATCCCATTCCCTATGCCTGTGACATAACATTTCCATTATTTATATGTCTCTCTGAGTGATAAGTAACCTAAAGGTCCTTTAAAAGCATCACATCAAGAGGGACATAAATGCAGAAGAATAGGATGAATGAGTGATTATACACAGACCGGGCCATTTTGGTGTCATTTGGAGGCTGAATGGAGAATAGGAGGATCCACCCCCCTGAAACATTTCCAGGCTCATTTAAAAGCTGAATTAAGTGGCCTCAGCTTGGGGGGACAACATAACTGGAGAAGCAGAATGTAAAACATCCTCATTCTGCCACATCTGTTGAAAGCAAATGATGGTAAAGGTGATGTGACTATAAAAGGTCAACTTCTATGTGTTTTCTCTTTCATTTGACATGCTATGGAAGAAAAGTATTAATCCTTGATAAATATGTTCAAAAATATTTCTGAGAGTCAGAAAAATAAATCTATCTTTTCCCTATTTGAAGAAAAAGAGCTGCATTATATATGCTCAAATATTTGAAATAAAATGGATAGATAATGAAAAGTCAATGAACTACAATTACAGATGGAAAGACACTACATGTGAAAAATAAAGCATGATGTAATAAATAAATCTAGAAAGTGATATAAAGGATATAACAAAGAAATACGTGGCCAACTGACAAAAACAGTATTGACTTTAGGAGTTATCGAACTTTAGGGAGAAGGGCGATCACATCAGGATTAGACCATCAGGAAAGAATGCATGAAAGAAGTGGGCTGTGGGTGGAGTCTGAGGAAGAATGCAGTTTTGAGGTGTATAGAGGGGTTTTTCCAGTGGGTAGGATAGCAAAAGCAGAAGTGCAAACATGGAAAAACAAAAGACAGGAAGCAATGGGAAAATAATTTTCTCCCTGTTAGAAGAGGTACTATTAGACAAAAAATACGAAGCTATAATAGCAGAAATTTTTACCTGTCCCACTAGGACAGTCATTGCTGGTTTGGTGCAGCAGCACATTAAGCATGAGTTCTGAGTATTGAAAGACTTGGCTGTATTCAGGCCTCGAAATCACAAGCACCTAAACTATGGACCAATGGCAGTGGGCAGTATGAATGAATGTAATAGTGATTACAAAGTTAATCGTCCCTTAACTGGGGTTGAATGTGTGGACAAGATCAGGCATAGAGATTTACTTTGTGAAGTTCATTCAGACCTTGTGTTGTTATTGAGGGGACATGGTATGGGAAGGTTGAATAAAATATTAATGGATTAGTAGAGCTGGAATGGAAGTGAAAATGACCATGTAGAAGCTGAATTTAAAGAGCTTGAGCAAAAGTGAAATTTAAAGGTAATTCATTAAAACTTGGAACCTGTATAAACAACAGATGTAGAGACAATAGCTGAATACGTGGGAGTGGATGTGGGGCTTTCCAAAGAAGAAAAGAGGGTCAAAAACTGACCCTGAGAAAAGCCCACATGTACAAAACAGCAGGAAAGAGAAAACAGATATCATTTCCTCCCTCCTTCAAGCTCACTCTGATGCCAGCCTGCGTTGTGCTGTGCAGAGGAACAGATAAGGGCAAAAACATTTCTTTTAAAACAAAGAATAAAATCCAGGATGACTTCACTTTTTAGTGCTCTGCTACCAACTGGTAGGACAATTTGAAATCATTAATTTGGCCAGATGGTTAATGTTGTTTAACAGTACAGTTAACTGATAAACAATTATAAAGGACGTTATAAATATAAATAGGTATATAAATGTTTGAAATCACATAAAATCAGGAAACTTATTTCAAGCCACATTTTCATATTCAAGTATTTTATTGATATTTCAGGAGAAATGCCAATGATACGATCAAATGCCACCATTACAGACTGTATTTAGAAAATACAACAAAGGAATTAGAGAAAAACAGAACAACTTCAGCCTCACCAGGTTGAACCGTGTGGATTGGAATGAAACCTGTCTTTCATGATAGATAAGAAGCAACAGCAACACCAACACATATATGTATAATTGAATACTGACTGAACCCTTTGTGATACTTAGTAATTTCGTTTTACCTACATGTGTGTCAGAGAGAGAATCTAACAAATAAAACATGTAAGGGACATAGAGTTGGAGGAAGAATTTCAAAGTAGGGGCTCTAAGGAAACCACTAGACGTGAATAGAGTCTAATAAAATAAGAGCAAAAGTTTATGAAACACTTGACATTCGTAGCTTACCTACTCTGTATAACAGTGCACTGAGATGTGCAGTATACTGCTAGTATCCTCTATTTTGCAAATGAGAAAACCGATGCATGGTTTTCACACACAAAACTGACTCAGAAACTTGTCCGATACCACGCACGTAGTAAATGACAGTCAGAATTCAAACCTAACCAGTACAGCTCTGTTATCTGCTGGGAGAAATCTGGGAAAGGTTTTATGACCCAAATAAAATGAGGAAGATGCTGCCTTCCTTCTTTTCTCTGCCTCGCAACAAGGATGTGATGGCTGAAGCGGCAACAAGCGCTTTGGGACCATGACAAAATGAGCAAGAGAATGAAGGCCCCACTGTTATCGTGCTATTTAACCAGTACTAGCCATTGTGCACCTCTGGATTTCTTGTTATATGAGAAAAATATTACTCCTCCATTTTATACCCACCAGGGTCATTTTTTCTTACTTTCAAGCTTATCAAATATATAAACTTCTAGTAAGGTTTCAGCCATTAAGTGTTTGAGATGAACCAGGCATTATTTTATACTTCATGTATACTTAATCATTTTATTCTCATTACAACTCTACAAATCAGGCATTGCTATTTTTTTCCATTTCGTAGATAAGGAAACTGAGGCACAATTTGATCCAGCATTCTGAGACCACACAGCTGATATGGGATTCAAATCTAAATGTACCCTGAAGTCCCATCTTCAGCAAATAGCATTCTGCACACTGAAACACTAACATCATTTCAATTAAAATCAGGAATTAAATAGGGATTCCTACTACATCAATGTTTTTATTACTATTCAATATTAGATATTCTAGAGCATATGTTTCTCCTCAGGAACGCTTTTTGGAAAAACAATTCTTCCTTTTGTGGGTTTTTGCATATTAAATATATTTGACATGTCTGTGCTCTGGGTCCTAGTAGGACTCTCTGGATGTAGTGTCAGTCAAAAATGCCCTTCACATTTCCTCCTAGTGAAGCAGTCTAACCTCATTAGAACTGTACTCACATCAGTGGTAAAAGGCCTGTCTAGCTTGCACCAAGCCTAGGTTCATATCCAGCACTGAAAATAATAAAATAAAATAAAATAAAACAAAATAAAATAAAATAAAATAAAATAGCAGGCTACTTTTACAATAGGGCTAGCAAACTTTCTTTTTCTGTAAAATCAAAAGAATAAATATTCTAGGCATTGAGGGACTTAGAGTTTTGTTTTTTCCCAATCACAGCTACTACATTCTGACATTATTGAGTGAAATCAGTCATAGATAATCCATAAACAAATGATCTTGTGTTCCACTGGAACTATTCTGACCGTATTTTCAGATGAGAACCCTGAAACACAGAGAAGTAAAACTTGCCTGAGGTGATTCAACTAGTAGGTGTAGGTTTGGATTGGATCCATAGGTGGAATGATTCCAGACAGTATCCTCTTATTCAGTACATTTATGATTTCTCAGATTTTAGATGGTTTTCTCCCAGTCAAAGGGTAACTAAATGCCTTAGAGAATTTCTCACACTCCAGACTCTGGCCCTCTTTGTCTGTCTTGTGTTGGTTGCTTCTTCTTACCTAACGGCCCTGTAGACCTTGCCCCTTTGACATCCTGGACCAACACTACCTAGGAATGCTTCATGCTGAACCACATCCCCAAGCATAGACACCTCCTGGTTGGCTCTAACACACAGTTATCTACAAAGCTGTGCCCCATTAAGATTCTATAAGTTGACCACTAGGACAGTGTTTTAGTGCCTCGGTTACTTTTCTCCTGTTTCTGAGACAAAAATATCCAACACCCAAAGTTAAGAAAGGAAAGATTTATTTAACTCACAGTTTGTAGAGGTTTCAGTTCATAATTCAAGCTGGCTGCAAACCAAGGTGGCATGGCAGAAGGGCAACAGTTTAAGGCAGAGGGAACACAGCAAAAGCAACAAGAGCAAAAGTGGGGGGAAGCAATCCTATTTTCCTTCCTTATATGGTACGCAGGCTCCCCATCCTATGGCAGGTGTAGCAATCACACCCCCAATTCCAGCACTAGACATTCACAAACTCTAGCTCAGCTGCCTCTGAAAAATTACCCCCATGACCACATGAGGTTTTGGGGGGACACCCAGACACAAACCATAACATTTAGTGATCTGTAACTGATTTTATTTTGTGCACCTGTAAATCTCATTGGAAGGGTGATAAATCAACTGTTGCTTATTGAAGTAGATAGAAATAGAAACCTGTTAGCCTATGGTCTGATACATGGAAGAGTTCTATAGTAACAAATAATGTTAATAAAACTTTTTCAGTAGAAAGCAGATACCATCAGTCCAGGTGTGAACACGCATGCAAAAACAGGAAATGCACAAAGGTTAGGAATATCCAAGTCAAAACCATGGTACTAATGAGCAGGGTTGTTGCTGCTAACACAGAATATCTCAGTGTGGGTGTTTGGATAGGAAGCAAGACTGATAGTCTAGGATAGATCAAGGCCCTAGATTTACCCACCCAGGAGCCAGAGATGAAGCCTGTTCCAAAAGATGGTACAGATTATGATATGGATCAGTGAAGATTTTACTGCTTATCAGTAGTTAGGACACAAGTGTCACTGGCATAAAGGTTGGCACTTAGTTGCTTTTTTTTTTTTTTTACCATAGTAGGCAGGTGAGGAAATTTAGCAATAGTACAAGAGATAGCCAACCAAAGTCAGGAAAAGAGTGCTTTTCAAGGAGAACTAGAATAGGCTTGTTCTTATATTTTCTAGTTTCTGTAGGACATGCTTTCACCACAGATATTAAGTATATCGGGGAAAACTAGATATATCAATCAATTATGCTTAACAAGTTGGTAGATTATTTTCTCTTACAGTAACTTAAAAAAAAAGAATTGACTTGTTTTTACATTGTGTTAACAGTTAAAAGATAAATTTCTCTTAAGAATTTGTGAGTGTAAAATTTAAGAATGCTTGTGATAAAAACATACATTTCAAATCTCTAATGCTTTTATTCAATAAAAGTAAAATTGTTAGGAACTACATAGTTATAATATTACTTTTCAACTATCTTTGTCATCATTTCATATCCTGTCATGAAATGATTTCTTCTTAATAAGCACAAAGCAAATATGAGAAGGTTGTGATAGGTAAATAACTTTGCCTAATATCATTAACTACCAACAGCTCAATTATACTGTGAAGTGCCTATAATTGTCATGAAGCTTCAAAATCCTTATCATGATTCTATTATGTATACGATTCATTTAAATTACATTAATTATACAGATTTAATGAAGCAGAGAGATTGCTTTCCATTTTCATAAGTAGAGACAATAATCAAAATATTTATGTGCATATTATATATTTTGTTCTGTTGATATTCATGAAATAATTCATTTACTCAGGCAATATTAGTACCTTTGCATGGGAGGGTGAAAAAAAGGCAAACATAATTTTTCCTTGTTTGGGTTTCTCGTAAGGGTAGATTCTTTTTTACTTTTTTATTTTTTAATCTTGGTAGTGGAATTGAACCCCAGAGCCTTTGTACTTAATGACATCCTCAGGCATTTTCTTATTTTTCACTTTGAGACAGTGTCATGTTGAGTTACCCACACTAGACTAGCACTTGTGATCCTCCTGCCTCAGCCTTCTGGGGATTACAAGTATACACTGCAACACCCAGTTTAGATAGTTCTTTCAGTTACTATCTAACACAATTTGGCAATGTTTTCCAAAAAATGAAATATTAACTATTTTTAACAGTGTTCAATAACACCTGTAAAATGGTTTTAAAACCAAGTTCTGACTCTGGAGTTCACATCCAAAGATGCCTGGGTGATTTGAACATTCTGTGCTTCAGCCAACTAGTCCATAGACTTGGAATAGTCACATCTGGTAGTGAGAATTTAAAGAGTAAGGTGCCTACACAACATCTACTCCATCATTACTACTATATAAATATTTCCATTATTCATTTTCCTATTTGGAACTTCAATCTGACATGCACAATATTAATGCTTAAATTCACCTATATAAAATTGCGAGAGTTTTTTCCTTGTTAAAATTCCAAAAGATCAGTGCAAGGTAACCTTGTGAGCTAAACTGTAAATTGCCAAAAACTGATTTGAGGAATATCTTTCCACGTGATGTGGCTTTGAACAGTGTGATACTGGAAACTGTCTTTATCTTTCAAGTTGTTTTTCAAACCTCTATGACCAGTGACCCAACTCCAACCATAGGAAACACATAGAGAAACTGAGGACAGAAATAACAGTGTTTAGATCTGAAGCTAGAAGAAAGAAAGTTCCCAGGCAGAGAGTGAAAAGTATATCAAGTATAATATCACACATAAGCGTCTTTTGTCTCCCTGGACTTCTTCTCCTCTCTCATGTCCAACACTGCCCAGGGTGGACCAGGACTTTCTAAACCCC
This sequence comes from Dasyprocta punctata, assembly GCA_004363535.1. Taxonomy (NCBI): domain Eukaryota; kingdom Metazoa; phylum Chordata; class Mammalia; order Rodentia; family Dasyproctidae; genus Dasyprocta; species Dasyprocta punctata. The sequence continues at coordinate 67,115 of RJWM01002885.1, forward strand.
ACACTCCAACAACGAAACCTATGTCAGAGTAAGCTTCCTGCCAAAAGGTTTCTATGGAAAACGCAGTTACCCTGCTTCTTTTCACCAGTCCATCAAAACCAGAAAGCCCCACCCAAAAATTCTGCTTTCTTCGTGTATGATGGGAAATCTGACTATAGAAGAAGATGGCCCTGAAAGAGCTTCAGTGAGCAGCTGCTCCTTATTAGAAGTTCTGCCCTACTGACGCCTGTATGACATAAGGTCTTTTGGATGTATCGGCATGGATTTTAAAACTGTTTCGGGACAGCACGTTATCAACAGATGACTAAAGGTTGACAGAAGAGAGAGGAAAAGAAACATATGCAAACAATTCCCTTTTGGGATGCTGGGGTTCTGTGTGTTGTGGAAAGACCTGGGGAAGGGGTATAGAAAAGGGAAAGAAAGTGGGGGAAGGAAGGATTCTACTTGGGTTATTGTAGCATTTACTTTGCAAGATTATATGCATATATCCTTCTAGATTCTAACATTTCTATATCTCTTAATCGTTCAAAATTAGAAAGTCTTTAATCTGCCTTTTTTTAGTAAATATTCCATGAAATCTTGCTAATGACTTGCTGCTTTTCTTCTGTGATTTAACCCGATTACTCCAAATCTGAACTTATTTCTAGAAATAGACTAACCTGCCATGAAGAGTATCTAGTTTAGCTTGATGATCTTACTGCCAATGTCTTCCTGGCAAACCTCCCTCTTTGAACATTTTTAAGCTCTATGAAATAGAGAAATCTGATTTGAAACTATGCTAGAGTGGACTCTAGAGTCTGACTTTATTTTTCTTTTCCATTCTCTGACCCACTCTGCAGAATGAGTGCCTGTGCACTGTGCTGCCCAAGAGGCAATCATTAAAGAATAAACAAGGAGAAACCTCAATAATGCTTTGGGAAGGTAGCCTCAAAAAACTAACTGTAGTTTGTAAGTTGCCAAAAAATACTAAGATGCGATTTTTCTTTTAGGTGGGAAATGAGGAAAGATGAGACACTAGAAGAGGAAGAAAAAGTGATGCTGGAACATTTAAAGCGAATTAGCACCATACAGAACTCTTCTGCCTCAGATAACACAGAGGAACAGTAATCTGCAGAAAACAGCAACAGCTTTATTTTAGGAAACAATCACATGTAATGTAGTAGGATTTTTACTATAGTTGGAGCGAACCTCAGATGTGCTGTGAGGCATGAAACCAACGACTGAGTAATCTCTATCAAAAAGGAATACAGCACATAAAGAATAAGGTGCTCCATATTTTTTATTTTAAAAATAATTCCAAATGTTTTCCTTTCCCAAACTCTCTCTTTATATGATAAAACTGCTGCCATCTCGTGTTCCCTTTGAATTATGTTTTCCTCCTTTCAGCCTCAGAGTATCTATGACAACAGGCAAAATGTTTGGAAACCTTCTCCCTAAGGATTTTTTAATGCAACATTTGGATGTTAAGTTGAATGGAGTCACAAAGTCTACTGAGAGTCATCTGAAAATTTTAATTTAATGTAATAGCTGTAGTCCAAGTCCAGGTGTTAATCGTCTGTAATGCCCGCTACTGAATCTGCCTCTTGCCAGTATAACCTCTTCTTTATCCAATTTATCTTAAGCACAGCCACGAAAAGTGTTCTTTCAAATCATTAACTTTGTCATATCTCTACTTGTGATGGTTTTCAGTTCTGCTGTTAAATCTGATACAAACTTCTGTACACGAACCTTCAAATGGTGCAAGGGCAGGCAATTGGTCCAAGTCACATGCTTACTACTATTTTCCTAACCAGAAGCTGGCTTTCTCCCAAAATTATGCTCAGGAATTATTCTAGAAGTCTCCACCCCACGTTAAATCTCCATTATCCATAATGTCTGTTGCCTTGCTCATTTTCAATACATCAGTGTATACACATGTATTACATTAATGTGTACACATGTGCCTGCACGAAGGAAACAAAACGTGTTCTGTTTTACTTAACACCTTCTCTGCTAAGTAAAATTATAGATATTTATTATATCCTTGCTGACAGTGCCTGATTAGATTATAACAATCTTGAAGGGCCTTAGGTATAATGTGAAGTCGAGCCTTATAAAAGGTGTAATTAACACTTTGAGTGTTTGAATTTCAAAGCATTTATTAAAATAAAAGACACATTGCCATTTATCTTCCTCAAAATACTTCCCCTTGCTTTGGAAATATTTATCTTGTTGTTCTTGCTACTTTCTGAAGCAATTCTGGAAGCACTCTTTCTTAAATATCTTTTGTTGTCTTGTCATGGCTGCTTCCGTGTCCTGAGTGGATTCAAGGCATTTACCTTTTATCTTCGTTTTGATTTTGGAGATGAACTAGAAGTTGCATGGTGACAGATTTGGTGAATAAGGTGAAGCAGGATAAACCGTGATGTTTTTGACAGAGACAGCCATAAACATTTGATTAATGATGCATGATCATAAAATATGGTGAATACTTAAATTTTAAAAATTATTACCATGAAAGATACATTGCCACTACTGTAATGTTTTTTGAGATGTAAACATTGTATCTTTTGACCACTCTTTGCGGCTCCCTTTACGACTACTACTCTGTTACTCATAGAGTGGGCAATTAATAAACACAACTGATTAAATGGCTGCCAATGAAAGGAAATAATAAGGACAAGACAGTTGAGCAATCTGCAGGGTATATGGGAGAAGGCTTATGTCACAGGCTATTTTGGATCACATGACATCAAGCATCATGGTTTCTGATGTTCTTAGATGTAGAATAAACTGTCCGTGCTCCCACATTTTGTGATTTTTATAAAATATGTGTAGGCTACATGATTTCCAAAGGAAAGTACTCATGCATTTTTCAAACGGTAAAAGTTTGGAGTGCAGAGGAGGGCACCTTAGAAAATGTCTTACATTTCTTCTTTAAATAAAAACTCATAAATGGCCATGTACCAGCTGCCTGCCAGCTAACACATTTTATTTTTAAAGAATGTTATTTAGTTGGCCAGTATAATCATGAGCCAAGTGTTTTCAGATACGGTTGAAATAATTTCTAAAAATTCTATGTAGACCATTTAAAACATTACAGGAAACTTTTATAAAAACTGGAGGTTTTATCTCATTTTATCTATAAACTGAATAGCAATCAATATAAGGTAATAGTTCATGATACCTTCAGCTAATTGGTAGTCTATGGTTTGGGAGACCAGACATTAAAATGGAAAGTCAAAATGTAAATAAATCAAAGAAACCAAACAAAGCAACCTCATAAAGTTATAGGATTTCACATTTGGCTTATCTTCTTTTTTTTTTTTTTTTTTTTTTTTTTTTTTTTTTTTTTTTTTTTTTTTTTTTTTTTTTTTTTTGCGGCACTGGGGATTGAACTCACAACCTTGCGCCTGCTAGGGCAGGCGCTTAAGGCACTGAGCCAAACTCCCGGCCCTCATATCTCAAGGTCGTCTTATAAACTTCCTTTTGTTTTTCTTTTCTTAAGTCTTTATTACTGAGGATTGAACCGAGGGTGCTCTGTCACTGAGCTATGTCCTCAAGTCTTTTTTCTTTTTCTTTCTTTTGTTTGTTTTTGTTTGTTTGTTTTGACAAGATCACTGTAAGTTTCCCAGGTGAAACTCTAACTTGCAGTCCTCTTGCCTTAGTCTCCCAAGTGCTGTGGTTACAGGCATGTACTTTTTTTTTTTGAATCTGTGTATTTCCATCCTGTTCCTAGAATGGGATGTGGTTCCTCACAGCACGGGGTATGTTTTATGATTCTCGTTCGAAAGGAGAGAAATTTAAGGAGAGAATGGAATGATTTCAGAAGAAATGTAAAAGAGAAGGAAAACTTGCAATTGAACTCTGTTTTATACTTGCTCAGTGAAATTGCTATAGACATAAATATCACAAAGTTTATAATTGGGAATGTGGATTAAGAAGTCATTGTTTTATTGTATCATTTTGACTTTATACATAATATTTTCAAAGAGTAAGTAGCATTTCAAGACAGCGTTCTTTCTCACATTTATTTTACATTTGTATAAGTTAACAACACGAATGAAATCTAACAGTTTGTAATTCCCCATATGTTTATTATAAAAATATTATCTTCTTATAAAATATTATCTTCCTTCTGTGTTTTGTGTAACTATTTTTATGTAATTGTAAACAGATGTCTATTCATTATTGGTTTAGCAGTTAGTATATGGAAACAGTGTGAATTAATTTTTAATAAATTACAGTGAAATGTACTTCAGATTTTATATGTTGTCATCATTAAAACAGTCTTATAGAACTACCAGCCAAAGAATGGAGAATTTCACTTACTTTTTTCTTACCAATATGTGCCTACTCATAATATCCTATTACCTCACCTTGTATGTTTCTGAGGCAGAAGTAGATTCACGTATTTTATAATTAGCTTTTCTAACTATGAACCATTTCTACTGAAATGTATTAGCTGTATTTGGCCTTTAAAAAGGAAGGAAATCCTACCATAAGCAATAGCATGAATAAATTTTGAGGAAAATATGCTAGGTGAAATAAGCCAGTCATTAAAAAATATTGCGTGATTTCACCTACATGTGGTATGTAAAGTAGTCAAATTCACAGAAATAGTAGAATTGTGATGAGACAGAAGAGGAAATAATTTGTTGAATTGGTAGAGAGTTTTCAAATTTATAATATGAAAAATTTCTGGAGATTTGTTTCTGTGTTTGTTAATAATAAACTATGAAACTAGGATATTCAGCACCATTCCTTATTCTATAAGATGATGAAAACTATCTTTTTGGCTTTGAGAAATGTTTTCAGCCACACCATTAGTAGAATGGTAAACTCTTACTTCTCCAGAATTCAAAGAACTGATAACAATTTGTAACTCTTTTTTCATCAAAATGTTGTGAGGATTACTGCTGACTGATTACTTTTTGTTGCCTCATATAATTATCAGAATGTAGCAGTTTAAGACAATACATATCTATTATCCCACAGCCTCTACATGCCCATCTTTCTGGGCGTGGTTTAGCGAGGTTCTCTGCTTAGGCTCTCACAAGTAGCAAGGAAGGTTGTCAGCCAGAGCTTTGGGCTCCTCTGAGGCTCAACTAGGGAAAATACGCTTCTAAGTTCGTGTGGCTTGGGGCTACATTATTGCTTTGCACAGTACCAGACTAATGACCTCAGTTTCTTGCCAGTCGTTGGTCAGAGGTTGCCATCACTTTCTTGCACAAGTCTTCCCGAAATGACCTCTTACTTCCTCAAAGTCAGCAAAGGAGGGACTCTCCATGCAAGATCAGCAGCACAATCTTATGTAACTAATAGTGCTCATTTAATCAGGTGTATTCTCTCATGTTTGCCAAATTCTGTGGTTAAAGGCAAGTCACTCAGCCACCATGCTCAGGGGAAAAGGATCACACAAGGACATGAACTTGGGGGAGAAGATGACAGGACCTTCCCTAGAGTTTGTCCACCACAAGCTGGAATTTAGATAATGAGATACCTTGATTAGGAGAAACCATGCAGGGAAGTGGAAGAAATGGCTTAGAGACAAGACAAATTTGGGTTATCATTTGTTACCATTTATCAGGCAGCTACATAAGCCAGGCTGTGGCTTGTGTAGACTCTCCATTTATAAGTATCTCGTTCATTTCTCTCTAAGTCCCTTCTAAGGCAGCTATTGAGACTACCACTTGAGGTAGTAAGGAAATGAGTTGTAGAGACATGAAACATGGATCCAAATTAAATAAAGATGTGCTGCAAAGACCAGGTTTTTAAGTACCACCTCTACCCTTATCATACAGTACTAACAAATGAAATACAACAAATAAAAAGACAGAAGACCAGATCTAGGCTCAAATTAAAATAGATTGGAAATGAAAAGAATGTTTCCAGAACTGCTCCTCTGATACCACCTTCCAGCATGACAGCTCTGGAAGCTCCACTGACTCATCCACAAAATGAGCAGGCTGAAAATGATGTTTTAAAAAAATAGTCTTATAAATGCTCTGGAAACGTCCTATGGGCAAACAGTGGATGAGGAAACATCCATTCAAGGAAATCTGTGAAAACTAGATGTGAAGAGACAGAGTCTGTGGAGTTTGAGTCAGGACCACTTCCTTTCTCCCTGATCCAGCTCATCAAGGTAAAGACTTCACTACAGAACACTGTGGCCACTGACACTGGGTTCCCTTTGTGTCAGACCCAGCTGGAGGAGGGCCGTCCTCACCTACCCTCTGCCCCTGCCACGCCCTCCGCAAGCACATTTTTGGACTCCCCCACCTCCAGAAGTGTGAGACAAATAAACCTCTGTGGCTTTTCGGCGGGGAGGAGGTTGGTGAGCAAAATTCCTAGTTTTCTTTTAAACTAAGTTTAATTTTAGATATACACAATGTTATATTTATCATAGGGATAAATATCACGTACCACTACATGATATATTTTGATTCATCTTTTTTTCCCAAACCCCTCACCTCCTTTCAACCCATCTTCCCCTCCCTATTTACAAAGCTTCGTTTCCATTTTAACCTACTTTAAAATCATTTTTTCCTTTTCCCTTCCTTCCTTTCTCCTTTCCCCCACCCTAGTACTTCTTTCCTTTTGCGTGACTGCTTCCTGTTTCACAATATCTTTTGTACATTTTGGCCCTTATTTACTCTTTCAGTTTCTCACATCAGGGAGGCAATGTGATATCCACACATGTGAGTCTGATTTATTTCACTTAAAAGCATGGTCTCAGGGTGAATCCATTTACCAAGAAATGTCAGTTTATCCTTCTTTGTGGCAGAATAGTATTTCATTATATATATATATATATATAATTAAAAATATATATATATTTAAACTCACATCTTCTTTATTTATTCCTCAGTTGATGGACATTCGAGTTGTTTCCAAGATTTAGCTATTAAAAACTGTACTGCTTTAAACGTGGGTGTGCATATATTTCTGTGGTATGATGTTATTAATTCTTCCAGGAAAATACCTAGAAAGGGAACAGTTGGGTCAAACGAAACCTCTAATTTTAGGGTTTTTTTTGAGGAATCTCCACACTGATTTCCACAGTAGTTGCACCAGTCTACACTCCCATCAACAGTGGGGACGTGTTCCTTTTTTCCCACAGTCCCACTAGCATTTGATATTGGTTGATTTCTTGATGATAGTCATTCTTTCTGGAGTGAGATGAAATCTCAGCATTGTTTTAATTTGCATCTTTCTAATAACCAGTGATATTGAATATTTTTTCATATATTTATTTGCTATTTGTATTTCTTTATCTGAGAAGTGTGTGTTCATCTCAGATGCCCATTTTTGGACTGGGTCTTTGAATTTGCCCATTTTTGGACTGGGTCTTTGAATTTTGATTATTTTCAAATTTTATATGTTCTAGATATAAGTCCTGTGTCTAAGGGACAACTGGTTGTAATTTCTCCCATTCTGTGCGTAGTCTTTTACTCTGTTGGTAATTCATTTTGTTGTGCAAGAGCTTTTACGTAAGGTGAGATCATATTTGTTGATTATTATTATTATTTTTTTGGTACTGGAGATCAAACTCATGACCTTGTGTTTGCCAGGCAGGCACTTATGCCACTGAGCTAAATCCCCAGCATATTTGCTGATTCTTTAGAATATTTCCCATGCAGTCTGGGTTTTGTTCATGAAGTCTATGTCTTTAAGATTTCTATGTATTCTCTTTTTCAGCTGATTTAGTGTTTCTGTTTTAATATTTAGATCTTTGATCCATTTTGATTTTAGTTTAGTACATGGTGATAAACATGAGTCTAGTTTTAGTCTTCGAGATGTGGTGAGCCAGTTTTTTGTGCAAAAATTAATAAAAATACTATCTTTCTTCCTGTGAACATGTTTGGCCCCTTTGTTAAAGATAAGGTGACTTAGTGTGTTTGAAGTTACTTCTGCATCTTCTAATGTGTTCTGCTGATCCTCTGGCCTGTTTTCTTGTGAGTGACATACTGTTTTTATCACTGTAGCTTTATAGTATAATTTAAGTCAGGAATTGTAATGCTCCCTTCCTTGCCTTTGTAGCTGAGTACTTTTTTTGCTATTATAGATCTCTTCTGGTTCCAAACAAATTTTAAGAATGTTTTCCTAGTTATATGAGGTATTCCCAGGCCCTGATGAATTCACTGTTGAATTCTACAAGAAATATAGAGGTACCCTAAACCTCTATTCTTTAGAAATTACTGAGTTTTATTTATTTTGTTACAGTAACGGAAAGCAAGTGACACGTAGTTCCCACTGATACTTTGTCTTTTCCCTGTCTTATACCCCCAGTAAACTGTGGGTCTCTGTATGTGTTTATAGTTCTCTCCAGATCTAAAAGAGTTGTTGATTTTCATTTTGTGGAGATTTTTCTTGTTGTGAGGATGAGTGGATGCCTTCTAAGCTCTTAAATGTTGGACTGGAAAGCTCTAAATCACTTTAAAATGTCCTATTTCGTATACAAGCAACCTACCCCAAAATGTCTGGAAAGCAGGGTTATGATCTGTTTTGTCTTGGACTCTCCATTTAAAAATATTTTTATTAGCATGTGTTTGCAGTAGATAATGTTTACCTTCTGTGTGGAAATGGTACATGTACATAATGCATCTTAATTCCTTTTTTAATCCCTTCTCCCTCCTTCCCCTTCTCTCTGTCTTATTATCCCCCTCCCATCCGAGAACTATCTTTCTACTTCCTATTATCTATCTTTTATTTTGCACTTTATTTATAATTTTGATTTCTCACATAAGAGAAAGTATGAGGTATTTAAGCATGTGTGTTCAATTTATTTCACTTAATATTATTGTCTCAAGGTGCATACATTTTTCTATTAATGACTCAAGCTCATCTTTCTTTATGATGCAGTAGTACTTCATTGTGTGTAAATATCACATTTTTTAAGGTATTCATCTGTTGATGGACATATACACTACTTCTATGATCTAGCTACAATGAATTATGCTGCTAAAGCATAGGTTTGTGTGTATCACTGTAATATGATGTCTTTAACTCTTTCCAGGAAGATACCTAGAAGGGGAACAGCTGAGTCAAATGAAATTTCTAGTTTTATTTTGTTGAGGAATTGCCATACTGATTTCCAAATTGTACGTACTAGGTTACATTCCCACTACAATTAGAAGAGTTCCTTTTCTTCCTGCAGTCTCATGAGCATTAGTTATTATTTGATTTCTTGATGGTGGCCATTCTTTCTAGAGTAAGATAGAATCTCTTGCTTTAATTTGCATTTCTCTAAAGGCCAGCAATGTCAAAAATTTCTCCATGTATTTGTTGGCCATTTGTATGCTTTCTGTGACTTGTCTGTTCATTTCAATTCCCAATATTTTGATTGTGTCTATTATTTTGAGGGGTCTAATTTTTGAGTTTTTAATATATTCTAGGTATGAGTCCTCTGACAAAGGAATAGATGGCAGAATTTTTTCCCATTCTGTTTTCTTTTCACTCTGTTGGTTGTGTTTTTGCTGTGCAGAAGATTTTTAATTTGATATGATCCCATCTGTTGACTTTCAGTATTATTTCCTGTGGAATCAGTGTTCTGTTCAGAAAGTCTTTGCCTATGCTTATACTTCTAGAGTTTTACCTGCTTTGTCTTCCATAGTTTAAGTGTTTCTATTTTAACATTTAGATTTGTCTCAGACTCTCCACTTTCTAACTTCTCCTCTTCCTGCATTCATTTTATTAATTTGGTGTCCCTCGAGGTCAGTTTCGGAGTATAAAAGAAAGGCTATGATAAGAAAGAACCTTTATCTTCTTTGTGGCAAATGCTCAGATGCTAGTTCTTTCAGTCGTTCAATGCATTTCAGTAAATTTTTGGAGATTCACTCCAAATTCAGGAACTCCAACACTGTTACACCCTGAATGCTCCCAGTAGCATCTCAGAATTCCCATGTGGCTCTCTGTTTGGCTTTCTACTTCACACAAGCTTGCTGTATCGCTATGTTGTGAGGTTTGCTTCTCTTTCCCTTCTTTCTACTAGACTTACCTCTCTCCTTTTTTCAAAACAATTACATTCCAGTGTTATGGGTTGAACTGTGCCCCACTAAAATGATACATTGAAGTCCTAATGCTGAGTACTTGAGCATGTGACCTTGCTTAGAAATAAGGCTCTCACTGAGGTAATCATGTTAAAATGAGATCATTAGAGTGGGTGCTAATCCATATGACTTGTTTTCCTACAAAAATAATTTAAACACAGAAATGAGAATGGAAAGAAATATCACATGAAGATGAAGACAGTGTCTGAGTGATGTGTCTACAAGTCAAAGAACATTAAAAAAAATGCCAGGGGAGGAAAAAGAAGTGAGGAGAGAGAACACATTCTCTCTCACGGCTCATGGAAGGAACTATATCGTGGACTTCAATTCTCCAAAACTATGATTCAATATATTCCATCATTTAAGCCACCAAGTTTGAGAAAGTTTGTTATGATAGTCCTAGTGAATTAATGCACCCATCCATATATTAGCATGTCTGCTAGCTGCTAGGAAAGTGTAATAGTTCCTACCTCTTTATTCTGCCACTACAGGTACCCTCAATCAGTTCTATTCTTTTTTTTTTTTTTTTTTTTTTTTTTTTTTTTTTGTCATGCAAGAGAGTTCCATACTCACCTTAGGGCCTACATTTCTCAAACTCCAAAGTTAAACAGCACCCCACCACCAAAAACAAAAAAAACCCAAAAAACCCTGTTACCACTGTCTTTCTTATTATAGGAACGTATATCTAGAGCCAAGATTGTTCAGGATCTTGTAGGCTTATAAAAACAATTCTGGATTTTATTCTATGAAGCTATTGAAGTCTTTGAACAGGAAAGTGACAGTTCTGATTTGCATTTTTAAAAGGTATTACACCTGATATTTGTGGAAAAGCACGCGGAACAATTAAGACACAATTACTGCACCTGGCATGGATTTAAGTGATAGCAGTGGAGATGGTGAGAATAGGTTAGATTTAGGGTATCTTTTGAAGAAAGAGTTTTGCTGAGGAATTGTTCATACAATAAGAGGAAGGGAAAAAGGAATCAAAATATGACCTTTGTTGTCCATTTAGGGGATTTTTCATGGTTACATTTACTATGAGGGATTTTTGTCATAGATACTAAATTCAGAAATTAATGTCTGCTGGAGATGCGAAGACAACTTTCCACAACTGTTTTGCGTTTATGCTATTTATTGAGAAGCCACAAAAAAGGATGGGTCAGAAAATCTATCCTTGACCTGAGCTAATTATGTTTTCTTTTTTCTTCTGACTACCACCTCCCATCTAAATAAAATTTATGTAGGAGTACACACCAAATATTGTGCAGTAAAGAATTTGTCCTTTCACAAAGTAATATCATACCCTCTGTTCTCAGATTCTGGAGTTATCACTGTCATATCTAATTGGAGTGTCTTTTTTTTTAGTGTGGATAATGGCTATGTCCAATAGTCTTAGGGTAAGGGCTCTCCATTCTAAAAAGACTAGTGATGTGACTTAAGGTGGAAGCTTTGGGTCCTGCGGTGTCATTTGGCCTTGAGAGTGAAGAACCAAATGGCCAATCAATTAATCATGCCTACATAATTGAGCTCAAATAAAAATTCCAAATGTTTACACTCTAGTGAGCTCCCTGGTTGGCAGTACCCCAGTGCATATTGTGATGCTTTGATTCTCAGAAGATAACATGTCCTGACTCAGCTGAGAGGGAAGAAGAAAAACTGTGTTCGGTCCGCCTTAGACTATGCCTTCTGTGCTTTCTCTCTTGGCTGATATCAGTTTGTCTCCTTTCCCTTAATAAACTGTAACCATGAAGTAACAACTTTTAGTAAATTCTGTGAGGCCTTCTGGAAAACCGTAAAACATGAAGGTTTGGGGAAGCTCATTAGCTTGCAGTTGGTGTCAGTAATGAAGTCATGGATTTGTGTCCTTAAATCTTGCAGTTTGTCTAGCTCTAGGTAAACATATACATCGACAAGTTGTTCCAATAACAAACTAAAAGCAATTTTGCTTTATTTTGCTTGAAATTCTCTTGAATTATATTTTGTACACCAATATTTTATATTTCTCTTATTCTCGTCTCTCTTTTTTTTTAAATTTCAAATACACAGATGGGAAGTAGAAAGGGGTTAAGTGTAACAATCATTTTGGTTGGGCAGATATTGGAAATAATTTGATTTCAGGATTCTACTTTTTTGAATTTCGAATATATATTGAACCTAGAAGGCCGAACTTGTCATTACTGTGCTACAGTTCACATATACCTGCTTAGACTTGGGTAAGGGTAGGAAAGTTAATAGATTCTTTTAATTTAGGTCAGAGTCCAGATTTCATGCTAATAGACTTGGTTAGTGTGAACAGAGTTCTTACTTTAGTATCTAACCAAGAATGTTTTTCTTGATGACTTTTTCTGAGGTAATAAAATATTGGAACTAAGTTCTAGTCATAGCACGGGAATTCTAATTTTATTTTTAATTTAAATAAATAGTATGTTCTTTGACAGTATATTTGTAGGTGTCTATCATCTATGTGTTACTGAGATTGATATGAAGGGTATAGGTAGCTTGATAAGAAAATAGATGGGAGATAGCCTAGCACAGGAGGAAGACATGCCATTTATGGTGTAGGGTATTTCTTTGATTACCCCAGTGATCAAAGATGGACTTAGCAGGTTGCCAAGAGAGAATGAATTTTTTTCTTTTTTCTTTATCTCTGTCAGATCGTGAAGTATAAAAGAAAAGGCATGATGAGAAAAATTGGAGTTCCCGGCTTCCCTAGAGATGTGCAAATTAAAACCATAAATAAATATATAAGCTTATACAATTTAGATGGTCATTGCTGGAAAGGGGAGTATTTGTGTTCCCTGTGTTTATATATTTATAACCTAAAAAAATGAAAAGTTGCAGTACATATGTGTAGTCATGACTGTAGTAGCTTTTGCTAAGCATTCATAGTTTGCTATAAAATATCTAAGCCCACACATATTTTTAAAATTTTCCTTCCTTTCTCCTCACAGATTTGTAGGAGACATTTTCATAGCCATCAGAGACATGTTTTGGGAAGGGTGGGAGAAGAAAAGTGCTTATTTTATTTCAGTGTATTACCTGTTTATTCTTGATTTTGACATTTTAGATAGAATTGGGTGTGAAAGGATAGTTTCCCATTGGTTGTTATTACATAGTGTATTAATTTCTTTTGCTAAATAACAAATCACTTCAAAATTTACTGGATTAAAATAACAATAGTTATTTGCATTATTTTTAGCAGCATCTGTGGATGAGGAATTCAGAACAGGCCACAGTGGGGTTGACTTGTCTCTGCTTTATCAAATTTGGAATTCCAGTGGAAGGACTCAGGGATTGAAATACTTTGTTTGATTTTTTGAGGCAAGGTCTTCCTAAGTAGTTCAGGCTGGCCTTGAACTCACTATGTAGCCCAGGCTGGCCTTGAACTCACAGTTTTTCCTGCCTCAGCCTCCCAGTGCTGGGATTACAGGTGTGTACCACTGTGTCCCACATGGACTGAGATATTCTGAAGGCTCATCTTGCTGTGTTCGTTTACCTGAAATTATTGACTGACACACCAAAAATTGTTAGTGCCAAATAGTAAACAGTTTACTACTGAGCAAAGTGTATTCTTCTAAATTCTTGAGTGGGCTTCTGTATAACACTGAAAAATCACTTCACTGTTCTTTTGACCTGTTTTCAAATGTTGTATCAACACCAGTGTATTACTAGTATC
>RJWM01002885.1:80921-121210 GCA_004363535.1 Dasyprocta punctata
AAAAAAAAAAAAAAAAAAAAAAAAAAAAAAAAAAAAAAAGAAATTGATCCACTGTTTCCAGAGTCTACCAAAATAAAAATATATTTCTTTTCACTCCTCTATTTAAAATATCTTTAGTTTTCTTGATTGTCTATACCACAAATTCAAATTACTCCGTATGGAACATAAAGTTTTTCAAAACCAGGTTCTGGTCTTCCTCTTCAGTTAAGAGTCCTACCCTACAGTTGAGGGCCAGGCAGAAGCCCTAATTGTCTTGCCAATGGCGTGGCTCATCCAGGCATTCATTTCTGGCTAACTCTACTGGGATTCTCTTTATCCCCAATAATATGCCTTAATACTGCTCCCCTTCTCCCACTAACGTCCATCCCTTTTCCAACTTCCAAGCCTTTTGACCTGTATAGACTTCTAAATGTCTTAAAGAAGCACTTAACGTGTGATCTTTCATTCATTCAACAAGTATGCAATTGTTTTGTGAGAGGCATTATTGTATGGTGGAGAAAATACTAAGATGAAGTTGTTGCCCTCCTTGAGTTTACATTTTAGAAAACAACACATTGCATCATCATCATCATCATCACCTTTTCTCTTAGTTACAGAGGAAACAAGAAGCTGAGATTAAGACATGAACAGTGTGGGAGCGAAGGACAGTACTTTACAGAGGCCTGGGGCCATTTCCTGAAAAACGTTGGCTTGTCAGCTGCCAAGCCTTCCTTCCCTTTGACTGTCCCAGAGTCCGACTCGGCTTTGTACCACCACGTGGTTCAGCCTCATTTGTTAACTAACGGTTGTGGAATAAAGAAATACTCTCAATTATTAAGTAAAAACTAAAACCTTGTGGCCTCCATCGCTCATCTTGGACCCACCCATAGGACAGGCATAGCTCCAAACTGTTCTTGTAAAAACAGATCATCAACACACCCAAGAATGGCATTTGAGTCACACATAACGAGGAAATATACAACAGCTAGTATGGACTTCCTATTTAAATTACAGTTAGAGGTAAATTTAATTTTCCAAAAGGAGATCTTTGTAGTTGATTGGTAAAACCCGCTAAACCACGTGTGGGAAATTCGCTTTATAAATTCTGCTTGGAAAATGAGGCTTCACGGACACCTATCCTCTAAGGTGACCCATGCAGTCTTCAGAAAAAAGTGAGAGCATAACTAGATCCCTAAACAACTGGGCGACCCTTGACTCCCCCGGGCCTCTCTAGAACGCCCCATCTGATTCCACAGGAACAGAGCCAGCAACCACGCTCCGCCCATTTCCGGGTTGTCGCAGCCGCCGCCGTCGCGTGCGTAATGACGTTTCAGTCTCCCACAGACCCCGGAAGTGCAACTCGAATTTGGCCGGGGCTCGGATCCCGAGAGAAAAAGTCCTGACAACCGCACTAGGGAGTTCCACTAGCGAGCTGGAAGGCCACGCCTCCTCCCGCCTCCCCCCACAGCCCTGTAGCTGGGGGCAGAGCTCAGGTAGGAGCCGCGTCTGCTAGGATCTGAGCTACCGGGCAGGCCCAGGTTTGATCCGAGTAGGGGGCTGGCCTGGATCGGTCGCAGGCGGGGAGAGCTGGTCCTGAGGTCCGAGGCTGTCAGAAACTACTCTTCCTTTCCAGGGGACACAGCTGACCAGCGTCCCAGACGCTGCTGATGGGCAGTTTCCACTTGCCATTTCCACTCCGAAGGCAGGAAGGACACACGTGTGTTCCCTGGACACTTGCCTTATATCTGAGCTTAGGAGTTTCTGGGAGCCTCTACACACCTTAGCCTAATTAGGCCCTCAGGCAGGGGTTGCAGGTTTCTGGTGGAAGTGCGCACGCGCGCGTGTTTGTGTTTTCCTAACAAAATGTTATCAACTGCAGATTGACGTGCAGCTGTAAAATGCTTTCAAAACTTTTAACATGAATGACCGACCGTTGGGGCGACGTTTCACTGAGATGCAGTCTGGCTGCTTAGTTGAATACTTCTGACTTGAAAATAAAGTAGATTTTTGAAGTAGGAGTTTCTCTCATCCAGTTACTTAACACACTCTTCTAGTGTTCCAGGGTGTATAGCTGTTGGGCTGAGTAACTGGCTTACTTATTTTTGTAAGTAATTAAGGATGAGCTGGAAAGAAAGAATGAAAGATAGAAAGAAAGTGGACCAGCAGTGTTGTTGCATTTGTTAATTTCCCCCAAATCCTCAAAAAGTGGTAGAGAAAAAATTCTGTGGTTTTCATTTCATTTTCAAGTGCCTTGTAATGTTTATCAAAATAAGTGGAATGTGATGTTTGTCTTATAGCATATGGTTTGTTTTTGCTTTAAACAGTATAGGGGAAAAAACTGTCAGGTATATTGTTATTCTTTATCTTTCTTGGTGAGAGACAGATATACTGTACTCATTTAGCATGTTTAGAAGCTGAATCAGACAATACTTTTCCATGTGGTTAATTAAGATCTCAGTGCTAGTACCAGGTTTATTTTTTACTTTTAAATTAGGTGTTCCTTCCCCTTACCAATAAAGCCCACACTGAAGAACTAAAATTACTCTGGGTGGCTTTGAGGCTGTGGCTGTTTCAACACTTGTAAATGGTGGAATAGTACTCAGAGAAATAAGACCTATGGAGTGTGAGCATCCATCTACGTTCCTTGAGCAAAGAGTTACTGGCCACCTTTAGTGTACCACGTAATGTCCCTGGTGCTGCTGGGAAGACAGTAAATAAAACAGAAAGTCCTTGTGCTCCTCCTGGAGCTTACATTTTAGTGGGTGGAGAGCAACAGTTAATAAATGTATAATAAATGGTGAGAAGTGAAAGCAATTAAATGGGAAAGAGAGAGAGAGAGAGGGAGACAGAGAGAGGATGCTGTTTAACATAGGGTGTTCAAGCTCAGGCTATTTAGGGACATTTGAGTAGAGATCTGAATGAAGTGAGGACATGAGCTCTGCAGCTGTGTGGAGACGGGTCATTTAGGCTAGCACAAAAAACTTGAGGCAGAAGCATGTTTGGCATAAGTTAGAATAGCAAGGATGTAACTATCAGGTTTTAAAAATCCTGTGCGTATGTGTGAGGGAGCATATTGACAGTGTTTTTTTTCTAAACTTTCCCCGGCCGACCCTCTATGAGGGAATTTAGCATAGGCATGTGGAAATGTTGCCAACTTTTTGTTGAGCTCTAACAAAATTAAACCCCATTCACTCAGATATAATTTATCCTTTGTTTTTGTCAGCTTGCTTTTGCATAGTATTCGCTAGGTAGAGGATGTTCTGCCCTATGTCAGCTTTACTTTTCATTCAGCTTTTTTCTTTGTTATAGTAAAACATACATATCGTGAAAGTTACTGTAATTTTAGTGATTTTTAAGTGTATATGTACATCTTTAGTATTCATCTCCAGAAATTTTTCATCTTCCCCAACTAAAGCTCAGAATCTATTAAAACTAACTCTCTATTCTTGACTGCCCTCTGCCCCTGAAACAACCAGTCTTCTTTTTGTGCCTGTGACTTTTTTTTCTTCCTTTGGTACTGGGGACTGAACTTAGGGTCTTTGTATCAAGCTACATTCCCAGGCCTTTTTAGATTTTGAGACAGGTCTCACTGAGGTACTGAGTTGCCCAGGCTGGGCTCTAGGTTATGATTCTCTTGCCTCAGCCTCCCAGAATGCTGGGATTAGAAGAAATGTTTCCCACCAAGCCTGGCTGTGCATATAAACCGAACTACTGTAGACTCCTCAGGTAAGTGCAGTCATGTAAGTGTATCATTGATCTATGCTGTCTTATGTTACTTTTCTCATTGCTGAGACATAATACCCTATATCCACAAGTTAAGGGAGAAAAAATTTATTTTCAGTTTAGTTTGTGGAAGTTTCAGTTTACATTTCGCTGGCTCCAAGGCAGGGCAGCCTGTCGAAGGGGCATTGCAGCGGAGAAACAGTTCATGGTGTGGCAGACAGAAGGCAGCAAGTAGCAAGCAGCAAGGCTGCCTTCCGTTTTACCCTTGTAGGCTACAAGCCACACCAATGGTGGGCCTTCCCATTATGCATACCCAGAGCTATGCTCAACCAATTAGTGGACTAATTTCGTTATCATATCCTCAGTATATATCCACACAGTCTTTTTTGTTTGTTTGTTTTTGTTTTTGGTACTGGGGATTGAACTTACAACCTTGCGCCTGCCAGGCAGGCGCTTACACCACTGAGCTAAATCCCGGCTATCCACACACTCTTTATCCACGTTCACACATCCTAGATCCAACCACTTCTGAAAAGCCCCACCCATGAGTGCATGAGGCTTTGAGGGGACGTCTAGACACAAGCCATAATATATGGACACCGGTTTTGTTGTACATTTTGTCTGTTGTAAGTAATGCTCCTAATGCAAACATCTGTTCTGGTCCCTGCTTTCATGTCTTTTGGTTATCAACCCAAAAGAAGTTGCTACATTATAGGGTAAATTGCTGTAGTTTGGGTCTGACTTGTTACCCATGCTTCGAAGGTGTAGTTCCTAGGGAGACACTGTTGGGACATGATAGAACTCTTAGGATGTGGAACCTAGTGAAGGGTTTAGGTCATTGTGGGTGTGCTTTTGAGGAGATAGTGGAGCCCTGCCTCTTCCTTCTATTTCTTTTGCTCTGTGGTCAGGGACTGTATTTTCTGTACCAACTGCTTTTGCTGTGATATGCTGCCTCACTGCAGGCCCAAAACCTATGGGGTCAACTAACCATAGACTGAAACCTCCTCACATATGAGTCTAAGTAAAACTTTGCTCATTTTAAGTTGATAATTTCAGTATTTGTTAAGTAATGGAAAGCTGACACACAGAACTGTGTTCAATTTTTTGAGAACCTGTCTACTCTTTTCCACAATGTCCATCCCCTTTTACATTCCCACTAGCAGTACACAGGGATTCCAATGTCTCCATATCCTCACCAAACATATTCTCTGTTTTTCTGGATAATATCCATTTTCAGAGGTGTAAAAGAATGTCTTTAGTTTTGATTTGTATTCTCCTAAGAAATGGGGATGTTAAGTATATTTTCATGTGCCTTTTGGCTACTGATACATCTTTAAAGAGGGGGCTGCCTACCACCATATCTTTTGTTGTTTCTTTAACCCTAATTTACTGTAATTGTAAACTCATCATTTGTCTGTAGACCAGGTACCTAACCTACAACAACTTCAAACTTTAGCATTTTTTTATAGCAATGAACAGGTCTTTTCGGTATCAGAAAGCGATAACAACAGTTTGGAAAAGTCAAAGATCATCCTGATCTGTTTTGTTTTTGAATTTTTTTTTCCTGTGGAAGGAAAGAAATGTATTGATTGGCTAACTGTGCCTGTGAAGTAGACTTCTTTAGTTTGGTGGTTGAGAAGAGCCACAAACAGAGATGTCAGAAATGCTGAAGAAACAGAGAAAAAAAATGTGTCAGATAGCAATATAACAATTGGATGTAGCTAGATGGACAGTGGCAAGATAGACCAGTAACAGCGATAAACAATGAGCACCACAACTGACAGCACAAGAGAGGCGACCCGACAAACTGACAGAAAATAATAAAGTTCCATAGATTAGAATGGGATGGAGAGAGGGCAGAGTACCGATTGCTGGCTACATCTTACCTTGTGGTTCTGAAATGAGGTATATTAGTTCAGGAAGATCTACTGTGTGGCAAGTAGTGTGTGTCAGTTCTTGCATTCAGCAGTGTTTGGAAGGTGTGCACTATGTCTAGTCATATGGAAATAAACTAAGTTCTTCAAACCATGTATCATATCATTTCCACTCATAGAATAAAGATATTTAATTTTAATAATTGTAATCTAACAATTTTCATCATTGAATTTTTAAATATATAATCTGTTTAAAAAGGAAAAGAATTTTAAGATCTAGAATGTCCAACTGTCCATTAGTTTAAGGTAGCAGGTATTTTTTCATTTATTTTTAAACTACTGAATGTTTTCACACTTGTTGTTTATGAGTTTCTTTTGGGGTGCTGCATTTAGCTAACTCAGTTACAAAGCTTACTTATGTGGATTGCATTTATTTAAGTAATGAATGAAAAATGGTACCATAGTTTTACATATCATCCTTTAACAAACTAAAATTGGTCAGTTTGCTGCAGATGATGTGGCAGGCTTGTTCAAGGTTTCACAGCTAAGTTACAGACAAGTTTTGAGACAGCAGCATTGTGCTGCTTTCTCTGAAACTGTTTGTTGTTTCCTGTTTTGGGAAACTGCATTCTGCACTATGTGTAATTGAAGTACTTTTTTTGCTTCATCGAAAATATCTCCATAAGGACAGATCATTGAAGCAAACCATTTATTGTGTTTTCCCATTTCTTTATAGCAGCTTTTATGTTTAAGCATAGTTTAGATTGATAATATACTTACTTAGGCTTGATTTGCTCAGAGGTTAGAGAGGTGATAATAAGACTCAGATTGTGAATTTGGACCTTGGTAAAGCCCTTTAATTGTGCTTTACAGGAATGGTTATAACCAGTATCCAACAGTATTACTACTAACTGCTTTGGGATGTAGGTAACATTCCTGTCCCCTGCTAATCATGCTGCCATAATACGTAATCAAGTTTAAGAAAGCAGCAGGAAAGATAAAATATATGGCTCAACAGGCACACTCTTCTATTTAAAAAGCACTGCAGAGTAAATATCCAAGACAGTGAGACCAAACCCTTTTTCTTTACAAAGCCTCGCTTAGTTTTATATGCTTTGTAGAGAAGATAGCATAAACAGGAACTCTGACCAAAATTATAACCCAATTCAAGATAATTTAAAAATGTGAAAAGATTGACTCATTGATAAAGATGATATGTTCTCTTGATTTGAGGTGTTCCATTTTTTTTTTGATGCCATGGTTTTTGTCTATACTATGGAGATGATTCTGGTACTAAGTAGTTTGGAAATTGATATTGATCCATTTGGTTTTATGCTTACCCTCCGATACACTTTGGAATGTTTATCTCAAAATAGTTGTACCTTGGAGTTGGGGAAGGGGTGCGTTAGAAGAATCAAATTAGGTAGGTTGAAGAAATTTAGATAGAAAAGATATCTTCCAGCCAGAGCTTCACAGAGATAGGACACTGCTCTCAAAAGACTTGGTACAATATGGATAAAGGGATAAGGAAAGGCCTAGGTCAGGTGAACTGAAATATGAGTGAAAAAAATACAGCAAAAATTAGGGTCTTTTATTCAAAAGATGTTAATATCTAGATATGTAGTTGTCAGACAATCTGGACCCTATACTTGAGGATCTTAGATGCTGGTTGGGGTATATACTGTGAAGATGAGACTTTAGCAAAATGAAAGATGTTAATATCTAGATATGTAGTTGTCAGACAATCTGGACCCTATACTTGAGGATCTTAGATGCTGGTCGGGGTATATACTGTGAAGATGAGACTTTAGCAAAATGTTCTGTATTATGACATAAATATGTATAGGATGCTACAGGAGAGGTGTAAAGCCTTTCTTGGGGTTACAGTAAAACTTTTTATGCTTTTCATGCCTAAGTTGAGAAGCTAATGATGGGTCATTTAAAATAAAGCAGAAAGACTCTAGACAGAAGAAATAGTACTCAGTAGACTTCCGTGTATAAAAACAAAAAGCATTTTGCAATAACTACATGAGAAAATTTGATTGCAGTGGACTTGGAGGAGATAGGAGCCATGTCATGATGTGGGGCAGTGCACCAGGTTTTGAGAGAGAATGCTGGTCTAAATTGTGAGAAATTTGGTGATTTGCCTCAGTAGGCAATAGAAAGTATTAAATGGTTTCTCTCATCTCCCATTTTGTAAAAATTTAAACTTTGCACCCCAAAAGAGAGGTCTGACCTTTGTCCTTGCCTCCTTTGCCTGGAGGATTTCAGCCACTCTGTCTAATAGGAGTTAGAGTAGGCCCGGTCATATCTGTATAGACTTAGGCTGAGGTTGCACGTGCCAGAAATATTACTTATGTGACTTAGGATGGGGTTTTGGGTCCTGTGGTATTAGTGAGCCTGGAGATTGAGCTCAAGTATGTGGGCAGCCAGTCAGTCAGTTATGTCTAAGTAATGGAGTCCTAATAAAAATTCTAAATAGCACGTCTCTCGAGGGTGTTCCTAGTTGGCAGTTATCTGTGCATGTGCTCTGGATAGAGGAGGTCGAATTGTGCCCACCCTTTCATGTGTTGAAGCCCTAACTCCCAATTGAACTTTATTTAGGATAACATTGAATGAGGTCGTAAGGATGGGCACCTGATTCTACAGGGTTAGTATCTTTATTAGAAGAGACAGCAGAGAGCTGTCTGTCCAGTGAGCGTGTACTTTTCTTCAAGCCAGGAAGAGACTCCTTAGTACAAACTCACTTTCTGATTTCAGCCTCCAGAACTGTGAAAAAAAAATTACTGTTGTGTAAGCCACTCTGTCTATGATATTTTGTTAAGATAGTCTGAGCACACTAACACAGTAATTAATGGCTAATTAAATTTTATTATCATTGTTGTTAATCAGTGATTAGATACTTTATGCTTCAGTAAAGCACTGTAGAGTTTGATGGACTCAGTTTCCCAATTTGTCATTTTAAATTCGAGTCATGTGAGATTATTCTAAAATTCGAAAGAAAACAATTACTCCTGAAGGCCTCAGTGTGGACTTTCAGATAGAAAAATACTATACCTGTACTATGCTCTAAGGATATCCACTGAAATTTCTCTCTGTATTTTGACAATAGTTTAATTGAGGATAATTACCTTATAACAAGATTTATCAAAGATTTAAGAAGCTGTGTCATTTAGAATGTTTGAAAATACGGGTTTTCACTTTCCCTTCTACATTAAGGTATTCCTGGAGCTTTACAGTTGAGAGATTTTCATATCTATAACAAAGGAACATTTAATACAAATTAAGTTAATAGACATATATTCATCCACAGTTTGTGTTTATGTGTTTCTACTTCTTTTTAGGCATGGTGAATGTGTTTTGGTAGAAATCTTTTTAGTTAAAAATAGGGTGGAAAATCTGGAACAGAGTGTAAGCAATTCCAATATTTGAGTTACACAGATTTGATTAAATTTTTAATTTATGGATTTGGTTATTCAGTAGCATTTCAGAAACTTATCAGTAAGATATCAAGAAAATGTACAGAAGAGAAAGATGAAAAACATGTAAATAAAACTTGAATTTGCAAGGAGTATAATTACAGGTAGTGTCATTGGAGTTCATGTTTTTGAGCATCCCTAATTAAAAATTGCAATTCTAAAATGTTCTGAAACCTAAAACTTTTTGAGGACCTACATGACACTTAGAAAGTTTCAGATTTTGCATTGGATCAGGGATACCCAGCCTTCATAGTCTACAAAGTCTATGCAAATATTCCAAAATTTGGAAAATTCCCAAATCCAAAAGACTTCCGGTCTCAAGCATTTTGGATAAGAAATAGTCAGCCTGTAGTGATTATAATCAAAAACCATGATATCTAAATGATAAAATGGCATGGGAAGATATATCATAAGTTTTAAATGACGATACATATTTCAGGTATAACAATATTTACATGAAAGGTAAAGAACAAAGAGCAGAGAAAAGTATTACCACATTTAAAAGCTTTATTTTTTATGCCAGGTGGTTCGTAGAATTGTTGATTACTTGTACCAATATATGAGAGTGATAGTTCAGTTGTCACCAAAACAGAATTACTCATGTAACCTTTGTATTGAAAAATACTTTTGACAATATTCTACTTTCTGAGGAATCGTTATTAGTCTGTTGGATCTTCAGAGTCTTATTTTTACTGTTGACATATCTGCTAAGCTGTGTAGGAGAATGCTACAGTTATTTTTCATAATTTTGCATAATACAGAGTTTGCAAATTGGAGATCCCCAGGGTAAGTAAGCCTGTAAAACTTTAAATTTTTACAAGTTATTTCTAGCTAATTGAAGTATAAAGCAGTATTTTTGGTTTCTCCTGAAAAAAACAAAACAAAGAAACAAAAAAAGAAACATGAATTTCCAGTCCCACAAAGCCTTCATTCTGTATGGCTGCAGTGTGACAGGCGTCCCTCCCTTGAGATGAGCGTGTTTTCTAGTTTGCCACAGTCTCCCATGTCCTCACCTTGTAAACTTATGACTGTAGAGCAGTGGTGGTAAATCTGTGGCAAGTGTGCTGCAGCGAGCTGTTTGTCTCTCTGAAAGCTGTAAAATGTTCGCCATCGCTGCCTGCATTGATTATTAACTTTTTGGTGCCTGTAGACACTGAAATATTTGATTCCTGCATCATACAAACTTTTATCATGAGTACTGTTTGTTTTTGCCTTTCTGTGGCTTTGCTACACCCTTTCTTTTTTATTCTTTCTGGGTACCTTTAATGTTTGGAGTGTGCCACTTAGGGCAGAAGCCCCCATGTAGCATCTTATGCTGGAAATTAGATCCTTTTCCTCTTTGTCCTTTGGGCTCTTTCCTTTAGTTATTGTCAAGATGGCAGCCTGTCTTATAGGATGGGGTCTGGCCTGAACCTTAAAGAGGATGTGTGTAAGTTTGGTTCCAGGATCCAGTTAAATTGATTTTAGTGGGGACATTTGGACGTCTTCCCTCCTGCATCAAAGCGCTTGGTCTGTATCCTGTTCCTATAGTCTTTTCTTACCTTTTTCTAGGCAACCAATATATAAAGTCAATTTATGCTGATGTATTTTACAGATAGTTGTGATTAGAGTGTCATTGTTTATAATGATTCACTATTTTGAAACAACGTAATTGTGATGGTAGAAGTTTTACGTGTGTTAGGAATCCAACAGGCACTGCTAAGAAACTTGATGCTTCAGTTTTAGCATTGTGAACTATTTAAAGTAACCTTATTTATTTTGAATATTTTTCTCATGAGACGTGTGTAATTATTTTTATCAAAACAAGCATATGTGTTTGTGTTTTTAAATGTCTTAATTTAAACATGGGAGGTTTTTTAGTCTCATTCTCATTTTCTTCTCTTAAAATGAAGGAAGATTTTTAGCCAGGTCAACATTTATTACTGAAAATATTATACTGTGTAAACTAACTTTTCATATTTTTCAAAATCCAAAGATTACTGAAGAAAGCGTTCTCGTTTTGACAAATCTAAAGGAAAATCTTTCCTCACGTGAAAAATAAATTACTACTGTATTGGAAAATCACTATGCAATATGTTGTCCATTCATGATGAGAACTAATAAATCTGGGAGCTTAAATGATATGTACTAGTTTACTGGGGATTTAAATGTATGTTGTCTTTTACTGTGGAATAAGTCATTCTAAAAGTTCGCAGTTTAAGTAAAAAGAATATATTATCCCACATAGTTTCTTAGGGTCAGAAATCTAGTTGCCTCTAAGCTAGGTAATTCTGGTTTAGGATCTCTGATGAAGTTGTAGTTAAGGTATCAGCTAGAGTTGTCACCATCTGTAATTTACATCTGTGTTATCCACTTCCCTAATATGAGTGGCTTTCCATACAGGGCCACAAGAAGAACACCAGCCTTGGACAAGAATCAGAAGCAAGAGTGAGGGAAGTGCCATAACTTTTTTTAGGGTGTCCTCATGAAAGGCAAGAAGAGATCTCTAGTTTGGCTGCTATAACATAGTTTATTGGTATTTTTGAAAATATCTGTTTTTTAAAACTATCTTTAGCGAGAGCAACCATGTTCTTACATAAATTTTATACCTCCTTAAAACTGCGTAGGGCAATGCCGTTAAACTTTTTACTGCTACAATAACAAGAATTCCCCTTTCAAATAACATTTACTAAAGATGGAGACCTTGACAATTGGGATACTCAGATTCATTGAGACAACTTGAATGTCTAAATTACATTTGATTATCTTTGTCAGTAGAAGCAAGCCTTCTTCTGAGGGAGTAGTCTTTCCTGGCTTGTGTAACCTGTAATGCCCTTCCCTGAGTTAGGTGCCTCATGAAGAAGTACAAGGACTTCTTCTCATCAAATACCAACCATCTTGCAATGCTTGTACCATAGACCTATAGTCATATTTGAATCTACATAGGCTCCAGATAGTGAGATAAAACATACAAACCAGAAAACATAGAAACCAGAAGATGTGGGACAACACCTAAAGACTTGGATGCATTTTGTTGGATTTTATGTACAGAACTCAGGAAGATATGTGTGGGAGTGGACTTGAGAATGTGAAATCAGGTTGAAGGACTATAAAGTGTGATCAGACAATGATGGTAGTGGTCATAGTCATGTCAGGAAAAATTGTACAGTAATACTGTTACCGGGTTTCCCAGTAGTTAAGAGATGAAAATCAGTGGGGATCTAAATGAAGACAACAGTCTTGAGGATAAATTTTGTTTAATATTATAACTATTGGAGTTTATTTAATGTTCTGTCTCATTAAACCAAGCTATTTAATGGTTAGTACTACTTGTCTTTTTATCAGCATAAGAAGGAGGAAGCATATGCTGGGTACGGTTCTAAGCCCTTTGCATGTATAAATAGTTTGATACCCATTGCTGTTTTTGAAGTAGGTACTAATATTAAATGCATTCTCCAGATGTAGAAACACAGAGCGTTCAGAGTCCTCAGCACTCCCCTCTGATTGGATTATTTTCTGGAAAGACAACTATGAAGAACTTTTATATTCACAGTTATGGTTTATTGTAGTAAAATGATACAGACCAAAAATCAGAAATGTTTCATAGAGCAGATTCGAGGAGGAATGAGGCACTAGTTTATAGTTTTCTCCTCGTAGAGTTAGGTGGAAATTGTTTTATTTTCCTAGCGAGTATGTGTGACAAATCGTTAATAACCAGGGATGCTCCCCAAGCACTGGTGTCCAGGCTGTTGTTTGGGTTCTGTTGGGCATGCTGTGCCCACGTAACTGGCCTTCTCAGTATTCAGCTGTCAGAGGCCAGTTGATACAGCCTGTCTTAGGACCACAAATGAACAAAAAGTAAGTGTTCACTCTAAACCACATTGTTAGTATAAATTAAAGGGCATAGCCCAGGTCTTTGGTTATATAGGTAGTCTCTTTGGGCATCCATGAGTATTCCATGAGTTTGTAAGTTATCTCCCAGGAGCCAGGTAAGGGGGCCAGTGCAAATACCCCAAGCCTCCTTAGTTAACTTTTTTCTGCACAACTATGAAGGGGTAATTTTCCTGGATAATACATTGAATAGGTGGCAGAATTAAAATTAAGCACAGGCATTCTGACTCAGAGTCAGTTGTTTTAAACATACGGTATTCTGTGCCACTTTTTGTTGTCACCTGTGTCAGATGTAGAATATGAAAATTTGGTTAAATGAAATAATAATCCTTTCTCAAGTACTTTAGTAAGTTATACTGTATACATCTTCGATTTTTCTATCTATGGTATGCCGTTCTTCATGGAATGGGTACTACCATATATGCAAAGATTTTATGGTAAGAAAATAAACCATGTCAATTTATCATTGTTAATACATAAAAGTGTAACTTTTATCTGTTATAACTATTAAGGTGTAATTGAATTGCAATAAACCGTATATATTGAAAGTGGATAATTTAATCTGTTGGCAACTATCATCACAATCAAAATAATGAATATTTCCATCACTAACAAATATTTTCTTACTTGAATCAGCCCTCTTTAATGAAAAAAGTTCTTTCTGTTGAACAACCTTGTCTTGACTAGAAATCAGTTAATTTTCCTTGTGTTGGTTAATTTTCTACGTGTTGGTCTATTTTTAGTATCTATTTCACTTTCTCCTTCTTCTTCCTCTTCCTTCTTCTCTTCCTCATTCTTCTTCCTCCTCCTCTTTCTGCTCCTCATTCTTCCTCTCATTTCTCTCTGGTACTAAACTGCAAACAGTTCCTGATTACTGTAGTTTCATGGTGTCTTGAAATTAGGTAGATAGGGCACATCTTCCACTTTGATCTGTTATGAAATTATCTTTGCTTATCCTCAGTCTTATGTATTTCTATATAGGCTCTAGAATTAACTTGCCATTATCTACAGAGTATCTTGCTGTGATTTAAATTGGGATTGTATTCTGTTAATCAGGTTGGGGAGAAATTTCATCTTAAAATATTGAATTTTCTGATTCATGAACATAGTATTTCTTTCCATTTATTTAAGTCTTCTGTGATTTTTCTCAATGAAGAAGGTTTGGTAGGGCTAATTTATTTTTCATTTTAAATTTATTTTTAGCTATTTAAGTATTTTAGGTATTTGTTTTAAATTTCTTTTTAAGTATTTTATGTTTTTTAGCACCACCAAAATGTTTTTCTTCTGATACACATACACAAACATGCATGTAGTTGATTTTTGTATATTTACGTTTAATCCTGGCACCTTGCTAAATTCACTTGTTAACAATAGTAGTTGTTTTCCAGTTTCCTTGGGACTTTTTTATGTAAACAGAAAATATAATTAAGACTGTTTTATTTGCTTGTAATCTGTATGTACACTGTCTTAAGCATCCTGTACTGAGCAGGTAAGTTGTCAATGTATCTAAAGTTCACTTTGTAATAAATTTGTGAATAAAGCCAGTCAAATACTACATTTTATGTAGCATATTCATATTTAATTCTTTCTGTTCACTTAATAATAAAAGGAAGAATACTCATAAATTTAAAAACAAAGCTACTGAAATACTACCTTTTATGTACCTTATCCAAATTTTAATTTCTTAATTCATTTAGTGGTGAAAGTGGGCAATATTGCCTTATCTAAACTCAAGGACAAAGAATTCATTTTCTCATCATTTTTGATTTCACACTTATTTGTGCTTTTACAATCAATATTGTTATCTAGCCTGATAATTTCTGTTCTCATAGTCAAGTTACTTCTCTAGATTATACAACTTTGATTTGAGTTTGTTACCTTTCTGACACCAGGTATGATTTGGTAAATAACTACCTAAGTGGTAGTATTTATGATTAGCTATAAATCATTGAAATTCAGTGGACAATTAAAATGTAAATTGGGCATTTATCCTCTAGTATATGGTTGGCTCTGTTGATTAATTTATTATGCAGTACATTTTGGACATACTGATAACTTCCATACCCTGCATGTACATATTGCTTAAGAAATCATAGATTGCTGTGAAGAATAAGAGGGTTTCCCATTTAAATTTGTGGTTATTGGCTGTAGTTGTGTACTCCTGGGACCTTTTCATATTGCTTTTGAATTTTAGGAGGAGGCTTAATGTGTTATGGAAACTTAACCTAATTTCATCCTCATAGGTTAGTCCGTGATTTTTCTATTCTCTTCTGTTTACCTGGTATTGATGAATCAGTGTATTTAATGGAAAACCAGAGCTGAAATGTTTTTGTTGTGCTCAAATATTTCTATGTTGTTTATTGTAGTTTGGAATCTTGTGACTCTTCCCAGTACCATTTGTGAGCTCATTTCCAACGATTGTCACATATTTAAAGTCTATGCTAATAAAACGATTGAAAAGTGTTTTATATATTGACTTGAAAGAGAAAATTACAGTAACTTCTGAGGGGAGGAATGTCTTTTTCTCTTCTTTTGCCTTCTTAATTTAGTGTTCCTCTTTTGATGAGTCTTGTACTTTCATTGGGCCTTATAACTATTACCATGAATGTTAAAGTTAATGTATCCATGTCTGGATTTTCCCTTTACATTTTCCATGCAACTCTACCTACGTATCCCTAAAGTTTACTGTTCTTAACAGTAGATTTAAATTTATAAAAAATAGAAAATTCTGTCTAGCCTAAAGCTAAGCCATTTTTAGCCCTATATTAAAAGCCCTATGTTATTTCATTAGGCAGTGACCCAAATAATATTGAAGTGATACTGTGTTTACCTGTGACTGTTGTTTTTAGTGTGTTTCTTCCTTATGAGTGAGACCCTGACTATGACTATTATTGTTACTATATATTGCAACTTTTAAAATAAGACTTTGATTATAAATATTATGTAAACTTCACCATATATTGTAATAGTTTCAAGTTTTATTATTTGAGTAATTAATCTAAATTGGCTAAGTGGTCTCATTTGAAATAATGTCATTTTTAGTATCTGTTGTTTACTAAAATGTGCTGGTATAGTTCAAACAATGAAATGAGGACTCATTTTTTTCATGAATTATTTTTCTCTCCATTTTGGGAGGCTATTTTCTACTTTATAGGCCTCGGTTATTTTGTAAACAAACCTAAGTAAAGACAACATTTTTGAGAACATAATATTTAAGACTTGTCAAGAACAGTAAGATGTAGTCTGCTGTTTCAGAGGCAGTATGGTCTGTACACAGCTACTGTGATACAGAGTTGATTTGGGGGAAGCACTATTTGAGAAAAATATTTCAGGTAGAGTGATTAGTAAATAAGAAGTATTTGAGAATAGTAATGTTTCCTATCTTAAAGTTTAAACTTCATTTTTAATTAAAA
This sequence comes from Dasyprocta punctata, assembly GCA_004363535.1. Lineage (NCBI taxonomy): Eukaryota > Metazoa > Chordata > Mammalia > Rodentia > Dasyproctidae > Dasyprocta > Dasyprocta punctata. Next base: position 97,260 of record RJWM01002885.1, read on the forward strand.
CTATGAATTTTATTTTGATAGACAATTTTTAGCAAAATGAAACAATTTATTTTGGGTGAGGTTAATCTAAAAATCAGAAAAGTTTTGTTCTTTAAGCAGTATTGGACTATAATCATAACATATGGTATTAGCAGAGCTCCACTACCTTTTGTTTTCTCTAAATATATTGACCTAAGACTGCAGCAGAAGCCACTTTATTCTATTTTAGTTAATTTCAACCTGAAAGTATGATATACATCTCATCTACAAAATTTGTGAGCTATTTGTTATGAGTGTTTTAATCTCAAAATTAAAACATTAGGGCCCCAAACTAAATATCATATTGCAGAAACTCTGAAATAGCAAATTTCCCAGTGCATTTAAAATGTAAATAAACTTATGGTACTTTAGAATCATATCTTTGATGTGGTATGATATAGCATATTTTAGCTAATACCTGCTAAATTTGTCTTTTGACACAAGTGGTTGAATTTTATTCTTTTTGTTCTGTTTTTACTGATCTGGCTTTTAAAAATTCATTTTTGAAATGAAGTATTCCCTGTTCAATTGGATATCTTTTCTGATGCATTTCTGTGCTCTCCATTGAATTTATTTTAACATTTACTCTATACTTCAGTTCTTGGTTTTTTTTGTGAATGTTGTTGTTTAAGTCTGTTTAAAGTTTTATTGGTTCACTGGTTAAATCATACTAAGATTCCTGAATTTAAGAAGTCAGTCCAAAATATTGGTGATGTAAAGAATCATTTTAAAAGGGAAGAGATGCTGCAAATTTTGGAATTTTTTCAAGATTTTACACAAGTGTGTGTGTCTACTGTATGCTGTGTAGCCACATTTATAATAGAATATGGCATTGGTTTTATGTCTTTTCAGTTCTGTGTGTGGAATTTTGAATTAAACTTAATTTAAGTAATACCTCCACATACTTACTAATCTGCAAGAGACCATCACTGGGGCCTGCAACTTACTTTAGGATTCCTATAAAATAAATGTTTGTATAAAATTGAAGTTAACAATTATTAATATATCTGAGTAGTTTTAGTAGAAACAAACCAAAGCCCTTTACCTGCATCCACAGCAATCTCACAGGTTTTTTAAAAAGCTCTGCCAATTTATAATCAGATTTCAGATAGTGACATGGGGATTCAATAGTGCCTGAGGTCTTTTAGCAAAATTGTAGATAATATTTCAAATGAACAAAATATAGATTTATTTAATGTTAAGTACATGACTTTGAATTTATACTTAGAGTAAGACTGGTGCTAATTCTTTGTCAGTCCAGAGAGCTTTGTAATTTTATTGCTGCAAATTTGTGCATCCGTAAAGGACAGATGAATCAACATCTGATTTTCAGTGAAAAGATGTTTAATTCTCATGCAGAAAAAGCAGTGTTTTCAGCATTTGTCATTTAAACAAATAGAAATGGATTCAACAAAATATTACTTTCAGACAGTGCATCAGATAAAATGTTTTATGTTTGTTTTATTCTCATTCTAACATCAAGTCCTCCCTCCAGTGGCTGCTGTTACAGCATTTGCCTATTTCACCTTACTTTGTAAAAACAACAAAAACAATTTTTTTTCTCAGAATTAAAGCTCATTTTTGCATCGTGTCAAAAGATTGGTAGAGATTCTCTGTGGTAAATATGTCTTTAATGACTGGATGAGCCCATCTTTTAGCAGCTAAGCTCACCGATTATTCTGAATTGACTTCTTAGCCTTCATCTTTCATTTACAAGGTTCTTGTAATTGTCCCCTACCCCAGGTTTTTCAAATTGCAATCTCTTGTGTATCTTCATAGGTAAAATTTACTTTTGTACTTATTAATGTAAGTATACCAAGTAAAGAAAAACAAACAAACAAACAAACAAAAAAACCATAAAAGATCCTTGATATTTCCAGAAGTGCAGGATTAAGGTTGTGGGATGTTATTATTTTTTTCATTGAAATTTTTAAAATAACAAGTTTGGTTTAATAACTGATATAAAAATTTCTGATGTAGTACTTTTATTCAAATTATTGTCTCCTTTACACAACAGGCAAGGAATCAATTGAGTTTTGGTGATGGCACTGTATTGATATGTAACTTCTCTGATGATTATCCAGTGCCTTTTTACCCTTTTCCCTATAACATCTTCTACTAGAATTTATTCTCCAACAGGACCCCTAGATTTCTGAGTAAAATGGATGGAATTAGCCTCTCAATATTATCCATAGAGAAAAAAATGTCCCAAAGAACAAATATAAAAGACAATCTTAACTAAATTTATGATTTTTTTCTGTTGTTATTTATTTTAAAACTACGTTGTTGATAGTTTAAAAAGACTACATTGTGCCGGGCGTGGTGGCACACGCCTTTACTCCCAGCACTTGGGAGGCTGAGGTAGGAGAAGCGTTGTGAGTTCGAGGCCGGCTTGGGCTACAACACGAGCGCAAGGCCGGCCTGAGCTGCATAGTGCGACCCTGCCTCAAAAAAACTAGGGCTGGGAGTTTGGCTTAGTGGCTTAAGCGCCTGCCCTGGCAGGCACGAGGTTGTGAGTTTGATCCCGGTGCTGCAAAAAAAAAAAAAAAAAAAACTACATTGTTTTTAACCTAGATCATTGTGTATATATGGATATTATATTCTGTAAAAGTGACCTTCATATACATAATGCTTATATAAGTTATAAAACATAAAAATATAATTGACATTTACACTAGCATTAAATTCACCACGATCTAAGACTCATAACCTGATTAGTAACTTGCACCGATTTATGTGTTTTCTTGTTTTCTTTTACATTATGCCCTTTCTTCTTTTCCGTAGGTAATTAATATTCTTAAACTTGTACTTAATTTTCTCTTGAGTTTTTAAATAGTTTTATCACAAATGATGATCCCCATAAATTGTTTATGTTTTAAGCTTCATATATACATGATATTATTCTGTATTTAGTCTTTCGAAACTTGATTACTTACATGCAAATATTTGTTTTTGAAAATAGTTGTGCTTCATTTATTTTCACTGTTGTATAATATTCATGTCTACTCTGTTAATAAACTGCATTATATCTACTCTAATGGAAAACAGTTTTTTTCCCATTTTCTATTGTCAAGTGATCTTTACTTCTTGATAATCATGCCTTTGTGTAGATATGTCCTACATTGAATAGAGCTGCCCTCTGGGCCAATAGACAGTGCAAGAAGTGATGATGAGCCTTCTATAGCTTTTTCCTTGCTCTCCTGGATCTATCTTTCTGGGAACAGCCACCAGCCATATTGTGGCAATACTATAAGAAAAATCAGTATCAATAATTTATTTGTATAAGTCACCTTGGGAGAAGATCCCCCAGCTAGTCATGTCTTCAGATGACTGCAGAGCTTGCTAATATATCTTGACTGCAAACCTAAGAACTCAAGTAAGAACTTTTCATATGAGCTACTCACAAATTTGTGATCTGCAAAAACTGTGGGAAATAGTAAATACTGTTGTTTTGAGCCACTATCTTTTGAGGTAATTTACTGTGTAGACATAGATAGTGAGTAAACTGACTTTTTAATAATGTGAACATTTTCCTGTGTGCTGCCTGACACACATGTACAAGATAATGTTAGTTAGCTTTCCTGTTGCTGGGATTAAATACCTGACACTCACAGTTTAAAGAATGAAGTGATTTATTGGACTAATGGTTTCAGAGGGTTCAGTCCATGGCACCAATGCAGAAACATGATGGGGGAAGAGTATAGTAGAGTAAAGCTGCTTAGTTCATAGTAGCTGAGGAACATCACAGGGCAACAATGCCAAAGAGGAAGGGGTAAGGGGTAACAACTCCATGATCTACCTAGACACATAAGCCAGAACAGGGTCAGAGAGGAAGGGACAAGGGATCACATATTGTGAGTCACACTTCTATGACCCACCCTGATGCACAAGTTAATCAAGTTTATAATCTGCCTTATCTACCTTGATACAAAGACCAAGTAGTGAACAAAGTGAGCAATTGCTGAGTTGGAGGTTATGAGAATATTTAACTTAGAAATCTTATTTCAATCATTTTCAAAGTTTTATTGATTTATCTTTTGACCAGCAATGATTATTCTTTTGACATGTGGTATTGTGAGACTTCTTAGTTTTTTTTCTAGTATAGTGAGTTTAAAAATATCTTATTGAGGTTATATTCTCTACTCCAACATACAAAACAGTAGTAACCTGCATTTTCCACTAATATATTTAAAGTTTTCTTTTACCATTCATCCACTTAAACAATTTAAGATTGATTTTTATGAATGGATTGAGGTGTGGGTATCTTATTTCTTGTTTTTACTATGTGGTTAACCAGCTGTCCCAGTTACTAAAAAGTCCATCTGTTATTGCTTGTGTTTAGATGTGCCCCTAAAGACTCATGCGGTCATAAGTGGGGTTTTTCAGAGATGGCTGGATCTAGAATGTGTGTTGCTGGAATTGATTAATGGTGCAATCAAGGGTATTAGGATTAAGGGTGTGAGTGCTACCCACTCTTAAGTACCATGGATAAGATATAAGGGACAGAAAGAACTGTGGTCTTCCCTTGTTGCTTGGCTACCTTCTGCTTGCCATGAACTGTTCTCTGCTGTGTCTGTCTGCCTTGCCACCCTGCCTTGGAACCAGCTGATTACGAACTTAAACATTTACAGACTGTGAGTTAAATAAACCTTTCCTCCGTTAACTTAGGTTGTGGAGTATTTTGTCTCTGCATTGAGAAAATTAACTAACAAAATTTAGTACCAAAGATGTGGGGTCATTCCTGTGACTGTACCAGACCATGTGGTTCAAGAGGCTTTGGGACTGACTTGTGGGAAGAGTTTGGAAAGGTACAAAAATCCTGCCTGAAAACTACAATTGGAATGCCTTAGCCTGTACTTGATGGGAGTTTCTGATCAAAGCTCAGAAGACCAGAGACTGATAGAAATCCTGCCAGTAGAGACCAGGCTTGGGAAGTTTCTGTTGAGGAGGACTACAATGGTTGTTGGATTCCAAATGATGTGTGTTACAGGTAGGCAGAATGTTTGTCTGTGTTTTGATTGTGCCCAGAGACTTTGCCTGAGACTGAGATTAAGGAAGGTGAACTAGTTAATCTTGCAGAAGAAATTTCATTGCAGTCTAATGTTGAGGCAGTGGGAAGGCTGCTGTTGGGGGCTTTTAGCCAGATTCATGTTGAGAGTCAAGAGTGAAAAACCCAGCAGAATGATTTAAAACACTGTTTGACCAGAAAGAAGCTCCAGTGAAGTTGCAGCCTATAAAGATGGAACAGAAGAGAAGCAGGTTGCTGAAAAGACTAACAAGAAAAAGCCAAGTATTTCAGAAGAAGACAACAGAAAAGATGTCCTGAGAATATCACAAACACTAGCAGGTCTCCAGCCTTTGCAGCCTCAAGGTTGCAAAGGTGAAAGACTTCTTTGAGAAGAAAGCCCCAGAATACCGTGTTCTAGAGTGGCAGTGGCCTAGGGAAGTTGTTCCTCAGTGTTTGGTTCATAGGCACTTGACCCCTACAGCCAAGAGAGAAGGAAGCCTGTATACTGCTCCTGCTGGCATCAGACACTGGCATCATTCACATGGTTCTGATTAGGTACATGTAGAATGCAAGAGTTGTGGGGTCAGAAAGGCTTCTACCCAGATTTCTGAAAAAGGCCTGGGAAACCAGGCAATGTGCCCCTGAGAGGACAGTGTGTGAAGCTGTGAGTGTGAGGCCAAAGGGTTAGTGATGACTCCATCAGTTTAGAGAAGCCAGGTACATGGGTCGTCTGAGGAAAGCTGTAAGGAGGGAGCACAACAGGATGAAGAGTGAAACCATGGGAAGTACAAATACCAACAGTGTTGCAAGAGCACAGCCACCAAAGCCCTTTGGATGTCACAACTTGCCATAGATTGCCCAGGTTGTGGGAAGTAGAACTGTGGCATTTCATGTTTGCCCTGCTGCATTTTTCTCTTGCTTTGTTCCCATTCCTTACTATCCCTCTGTTTGTAACTTTTGGAATGGAAATGTCTGTCTCATGCCGTTGAATGTTGGAAGTGCTTTTCTTTTCATTTTTATAGGGGTTTGTAGCTAAGAGTTTGCCTTACATCTCAGAGGAGACTTTGGATTTAGACTTTTCAGCAATGCTGAAATTGTTAAGAATTTTGGCAGCTGTTGGAGATGGACTCAGTCTGTTTTGCATAAAGGGATGTGCATGAGTATTTAGGGGGCTAGGGTCAGAATATTATGATTTATGTTTAGATGTACCCCCTAGAGCCTCATGGGGACATAGGTGGGGCTTTTTCAGAGATGGCTGGATCTAGAATGTATGACACTGGGATTAATTCATGGTGCATTGCTATGATCAACAACACTAGAATTAAGGGTGTGAGTGCTACTTACCCTAAGTAGCCTTGATAAGATACAAGGGATAGAAAGTGCTCTGATCCTCCCTTGTTGCTGTGTTGCCTTCTGCCCACCATGAACTGATGCCCTCTGCTGTGCCACCCTGCCTTAGAGCCAGCTGATTGTGGGTTGAAACCTCTACAAACAGCTAAATAAACTTTTCTTCCTTTAACTGTTATGGGGTATTTTGTCTGAGCATTGAGAAAAGTAACTAAGACATGGTCTGTTCCTTCTGCTGTGATGATGTCATAGCTGTCATGTGAATCTGTGACTTTATCATTTTTGAGTTTTATTCTATTCATCACTTTGTTAATTTTATTTATTTTTTAAAATCCATTTTATTCAAGGATAAAAAGAAAGAAGAGAAGGAAAAAGAAAAATACTACAACAGAATTTCAAAACACATCAATCAGGGGGCAACAATGGTACATACATTGAGTATTGTCATCCCCAAATCATTCACCCAGAGAAAAAGACATCTGCATTTGTACTGAACAAAATCAGTACAAATCTTTCTCTTTAGCAAACTCAGAGGAATCAGTAGTATAACTATCTTAACTCTGTGTATATATATATATGTATATATACACACACACACACACACATACACGTATGTTTTTTCTTTCAGTTTGCCACACTAATGAAACAATACGAAGTTTACGTGTGTCTTATTTCACTAATGAGTATGTTCTCAAGGTGCATCCATTTACCTGTAAAAGTGTCATTTTATCATTCTTTTTGGCTGAGTAATACTCCACTGCATAAAAATACCATATCTTTTTTATCCATTCCTCAGTCGATGGGCATTTAGGATGTTTCCAAGATCTGGCTTTATAAACTGTGCTGCTGTAAACATGGGTGCACATACATCACTGTGGTATGATGTTTTTAATTCTTTAGGGAAGATACCTGTAAGTATGATGTTGGCTGTTGGTTTGTCCTGAGTGGCTTTTTATCAGATTGAGGTAAAGACCATGTATTCCAGTTTTCTGTAGTGTTTTTTTTTTTTATCATGAATGGGTGCTGGACTTTGTCAACAGCTTTTCTGCATCTATTGAGATGATACAATTTTTGTCCTTGGCTCTATTAATATGGTGTATTACATTTATGGATTTATGTATGTTGAACCATCCCTGCATCCCTGGGATGAATCCCACTTGATCATGGTGTACAACCTTTTTGATGATTTGCTGTAGTCTGTTTGCCAGTATCTTATTGAGGATTTTTGTATCACCGTTCATTAGGGATATTGGTCTGTAATTCTCTTTCTTAGTTGGGTCATTCTCTGGTTTTGGAATCAAAGTAATGCTTGCTTTCTGGAATGAATATGGAAGTATTGCTTCCCTTTCAATTTCATGAAAGAGTTTGAATAGTGGTGTTATGTCTTCACTAAATTTTTTGTAGAATTCAGCAGTGAATCTATCAGGGCCTTGGCTTTTCTTGGTTGGTAGGTTTTTAATTACATCTTTGATTTCATTTATTGGTACTGGGTTATTTAGAATTTTTATATCTTCTTGATTCAGATTTGGTCATATGTGTCTAGGAATCTGCCCATTTCTTCTGTATTTTCCATCTTATTAGAATACAAGTTTTCAAAGAGGGTATAGATGATTTTCTGGTTTTCTGCAGGGTCTGTTGTGATTTCACTCTTTTCATTCCTAATTGCATGGATTTGACTCTTTTCTTTCCTTTTTTTGATAAAGTTGGCTATGGGTTTGCCAATTTTGTTTAATCTTTCAAAGAACCAACTCATTGATTCTTTGATTCTTTGTATTTTTTTTAAGTCTCCACTGTGTTAATTTGTGCTCTGATCTTTATAATTTCCTCCCTTGTACAAGCTTTTGGTTTAGCCTGCTTTTCTTTTTCTAGAAGTTTAAGGTAGACCATTTAGTTGTTTATATGCGCTTGCTCTGTTTTCCTGATGTGGGTATTTGCTGCTATAAATTTCCCTCTTGAGACTGCTTTCATTGTGTCCCACAAGTTCCAGTATGTTGTGTAGTCATTATCATTCAACTGTAAAAACTGTCTTAATTTCTTCTTTAGTTTTATCTGTGACCCATTGTTTGTTCAGTAGGGTGCTATTTAATTTCCATGTATTTATGAAGTTCTTGTGGTTTCTTTTGCCATGGATTTCCAATTTCATTGCACTGTGGTCTGACAGTATGCATGGGATAATTTCAATTCCTTTTCATTTACTTAAGCATGTTATTTGAGCCAGTATATGGTCTGTTTTGGAGAATGTCCTGTGTGCAGCTGAGAAGAATGTGTATTCTGATGTTGTAGGTGGAACATTCTATAGGCATCTACTAAGTCCATTTGCTCAAAAGCTTGATTTAGTTCTAGTATTTCATTATTGATTTTTTGTCTACTTGATCTGTCTTTGTGACAGTGGGGTATTGAGGTCTCCCAATACAATTGTATTAGAGCTTATTTGATTTTTCATGTCTGTTAGTAATTGTTTTATATACTTTGGTGCACTGGTATTCGTTGCATATATATTTATGGTTGTTATCTCTTCCTCTTGGATTTTTCCTTTTTTAAGGATGTAGTGACCTTCTTTATCTCTCTTATTCAGTCTTGGTTTGAAATTTACTTTGTCTGCAAATAGAATAGCTACCCCTGCTTTTGTCTGGATTCTTGTTGCATGGAGTATTGTTTTCCATCCTTTGACTTTCAGTCTATGAGTTTCTTTTTTAATTAAATGTGTTTCTTGTATGCAGCATATTGTTGGATCTTGCTTCTTGATCCATTCTGCCAGTCTGTGTGTTTTGACTGGTGAATTGAGACCATTAACATTGATAGTTATAACTGATATGCATTGACTTATTCTTGTCATGTTATTTTCCTGTTGTTGACTCCCTCCCTTTTTTTTCTTTCCTTCTAATTATTTGCCTTTCCTGGTGGATTCCTTCTGTTGGGGTTCATGGAACTGTAGTCCTTATTATCTCTTTCTAGAATGTCCTCCAAAATATTCTGGAGTACTGGTTTGGTGGTCATAAATTTCCTCAGATGTTCTTTGTCATGGAAGTATCTCATTTCTCCATCAATTCTGAAAGATACTTCTGCAGGATACATCAATCTGGGTTGAAAGTTGTTTTTCTTTAGAACTTGGAGTACTTACTCCAAGCTCTCGTAGACTTGAGAGTTCGTGCTGAGAAGTCACTTGTGATTCTGATGGGCTTTCCTTTATAAATGTTTTTGTTTCTTTTCCCTAACAGCTTTTAAGATTCTATTCTTGTGTCGAATTTCTGGAATGTTGACTACGATGTGCCTGGCTGCAGATTTTTTTTTTTTGATCATTGCTAATTGGAGTTCTATATGCTTCACTTATTTGTATGTCAAATTCTTTTTCTCTGCCAGGAAAGTTTTCTGTCATGATGTCTGTGAATGTTTTTTTAATGCCATTTGTGGTATCTCTGCTTGTTCATTAGTTCCAATTAATCTTAAATTATTCTTCTCTGTCTCATCTAGCAGCTGCTGGATTGATTTCTCATGGTCCCTTGCTAGTTTTGAGAAATCTTTCTTTTCCTGGTCGCTAACTGCAAGCCTGTCTTCAGTATTGGAGCTCTTGTCCTCACACTGGCCTAATAGGCTTCAAATTCTTTCAATGGAGTTTTTATTCTCCTGGGTTGTGCTTGAATCTGCTTCATGGATTTCACTTGTTTTCTATGCTGCACTTCCACAATTTGCTTAAGCTCTTCTATTTTTTTGTCTGTGTCTGCTCTAACATCACTAAGCATGGTGTGTATTTTGGTAATCTGTAGTTATTTGAGAGATTATTTCTGTTTTCATTTTATAAAGCCTCAGTTTATTAATTTTAATAGTAATGACATACTTTATTAATTACTGTGAAACATTTTTAAAATTCGTTTTCCTATAACTTTTTGAATCAGGTTTTTAACTTCTATAAAAATGCTTTTATGTTACCTTTGAATAGAATTGTATGAAATATGCACATCAATTAGAGGAAGACTGGTATCTTCGCAATATAGAATCTTGTTGTCCATGCATTTCAGTTTTCTTTAATGCCTTTCAATAATCTTTTATAACTTTCTGCAAATAAGAATAATGTTGTTTGCTATATTTACTTTAACCACAAATGTTTCACTTCCTGCTGTTAAAAATAATATATTTTTATAAAAAATCTTTTTCCTTGTAAGTGATTTTTGCTGTTATTTATGAAGACAATTTTCATACATAAATTTTTAGTAAATCATCTTGCTGAATCCTTTTTATTTCCAATAATATACAAATTCTTCCCTTTTCCATATCTTTTTCCCTTCCCTTCCCTTCCCTTCCCTTCCCTTTTCTTCCCATCCCTTTCTTTCCTTCCTTGTTTCCTTTCTTCCTTCCTTGCTTCCTTCCTCCCTTCCTTCCTCCCTTTTTTTGTGTCAAAGTCTTACTACATAGCTGGGGCTGACCCCCAAACTCAATCCTTCCTCAGTATCCTAGTGCTAACATTACATGTATGCATGACCACACCTTGCTACATAGAAGTTATTGTTTTTTTTTAATGCTAGCAAGTCTTATTTCTTGACTCTTCTTGTTTTGTTGTTGTTGTAGTTATGTAATTTTCTAATATTGGTAAGTTCATTTTCCTTTTTTCAATCCTTATATATTTCTTTTCTGCTCGGTGTTGCATTGGATAGAACATTAGCAAATTTTGACAAGATGTGAAGATTAGCATTTTGTGTCTGTAGTTTAAAGAGGTTTTACAGATTTTACCATTAAGGATATTTCTGTTCGTCTTTAAACCTTTTCCCTTTATTCCTCACTTTCTACAGTTTTTCCAAAAATGAGAGTTGAATTTTACCAAATACTTTTTCTGCAGGTATTAGAGTTATCATGGTTTTCCTTCATGTTCATTTGATGAGTGACATTTGTGGTATTCTGATGTTTTATAATGAGCTTCCCATGGTTAAGGTCTTCTAAACAGGAGAATTCCTTGGGAGACTCAGCTATAATGTTGATCATAGATGTCTAATTGTAAAATTGTTTACTTTCATAATCACAGGAAGAGACTTCATCACTTTGTGGACATAGTAGTAAAGGCTCCTTGGTGTATATACTAAGCATAGGTCTGATGCGTAAGTGGCTTAGCATTCCACAGTGTCCTTGTGTTGGCAACTTCAGTGCTACAGAATTCATTTCCTACAGCTAAAGATGCTGCTAAGTGATTGTTGTCTTTGTGAGAAAAAAAATATTTTGTGTCGGAAACCAAGTGCAAAGCTGATTATTTTTGGAATAAGAAACTTTTGCTCTTAATTTAGGCAAGGCACAAATTTTAAGTGGTGTTTACTTTTCTTTTTTAAAAATTTTATGTGAAGAGTAAAATTTCATAACAAGAGGATAAGAATAATACATTGTGTATCATTGTCTTCAAAGTAATTACTCAGAGTACAAGACACAGATATGAAAGAGTCTCTTGCAAACAAGCAGGTAATAGCACAAAACTTTTTTTCAATGAATTAAGAGTAACTAGTATAAATAAAATGAATTAGCACATATATTAAAATACTTGTGAAGCAGCAGGGTAGGTACTTTAGGAAATTATTTGGATTTTTCCCTCTTTCCTGTTTATCTTTTATTTTGCTCTTTATTTGTATGTGTATCTAATATTCTCATATAAGAGGAACCATTTAATACTTAAATTTGTATGTCTAACTTATTTTCTTTACCGTAGTGTTCTCAAGTTGTATCCATTTACCTCTGAATGCCTAAAGTTTGTCTTTCTTTCATGACAGAGCGGTAGGTACTCCATTGTGTAGAAATACCACATTAAGTAACCATGTAATAGGATACTTTCAAAAGATAATTTGAAGTTTCAAATTCCTAATTTTCTTTTTTATAACATCAGATATTTGTGGCATCCTAGCAGTATAGATTCTCCCAAAGTTTATTTTTTCTTGATTCCAGCATGTGGGCATTGTTGAAATATGGTACAAACATAAAATTCTAGAAAGCATTATCACTCCATTAAGAATTAGGAGATTCTAGAAGCCAAAAGAAAAAGTCTATTCTGAAGGCCTTAAATGACAGCATTCTTGATTGTTAGCACTTTGAGGAAAAGTCAGGCTTCACTGAAAATTTCTAGTGCAGTCAGTATATATTTGTATATAAGTGGTACTTAAATGGCTTGTGTGTTGTTGTGTTTGCACAAAGCTTAACTTTGCCATTAAATTCTATCACTAATGTCATTTGTATAATTTACTTGACTGTGTGCTCAAATTTTTCTTTAGTTTTGTTTTCTATAGTGTATGGTACCTTTCTGATTTTGAAGGTTGTTGGTATATTGTTTGGGATCAATTGCAGTAAGGATACTTAAAATAAGAAAAATAATAATAAAATTATGACAAATTGAATGGTATTAGATGGTGTATTAATAGGATTAGCTGCATCATGAGCAGAGTGAGTCAGTAGTCCAACAAATATTAGTCAAATTCCTACTGAGAGAGTACCTCCAAGCACACAAGTAGATTTGAGCACTTGGGTTTGCAACAAGTTTATATAATGCTCATCTTTTGTATTGAGAAAACAAGATTTGTACCTCGCGTCTCAGTATGGCTGACCTATCCACTTGGTAGTCTGGCTCTGGTGGAGGCATGACAGACATTTAAATGGAGAAATTCTTTGAATGAATCTGCCTGAAGTCTACTTCTCACTCCTGTTTCGTGGAAGGAAGAGAAGAGAGTAAGTGAGGTGTTTAAGACTCCTTGACCTTTGGCTTTATAGATGAAGAGAAATAAAGATGGAAAGAGAGAGAGGAGAGAAAGATAGTGGGAAGGGGGGGAAGCAGAGAGGGACTGAGGGAGGGAACACCACTAATATTCAGGAGAGAACACTACCCTGAACAAAAGTGTATGTCTTTGGGTATTGCAGTCATCACCTCAAAAAGAAACCACATACTTATTTACAGTGACACCCCCTTACCCACTTCTGCCAACCTCTGAGAATCATTGATCTATTTTCTAGTTTCTGTTTGCCTATTCTGAACATTCATAGGAATGGAACCATATAATAGTGATCTTTTGTAGCTGTAATAATTTCCTTAACATCTTCTCAAGTTCATTCATGTTGTAGTATGCATGAGTCCTTCATTCCTTTTAGTAATTAATACTACTCAGTCGTATGGATGTATCACATTTTGTGACAGTAGTTGATAGACATTTAGGTTGTTTCTACTTTGTGGCAGTTATGAATAATGGTCCTGTGAACATTGGTATATAAGTTTGAGTGTGGACATGTGTTTTCATTTCTCTTGTGTATATAGCCAGAAGTGGAATTGCTGGATTCTATGGTGACTGTATGCCCAATTGTCTTCTGAAACAGATACATCAGTTTGTCTTCCTACTAGGATCATATGGAAGATCAACTTTCTCTACATTTCTCACAAACACTTGCTTAGTATGAATGAAGTTGTGTTTGATTCTGAGTTTGATATATTTTCATAATGATTAATGATTTTGAATGTATTTTCATGTGGTTTTTAGTCATTTGAATATTATTTTGCAGAAATGTGTATTCCTGTCCTTTGTCCACTTTGTAATTATTTTTTTCTTTATTGTTGAATTGCCACAGTTCTTTATATATTTTGGATAATCTTGTCTGTTATCAGAATTTTTTTTGTTTACTCTTTAGCAAAGTATTTGGAGAAGTACATTGTCAAAGCTTGGGCCTTTCAGAAGCAGGTGCTGAGACAGAATTTGAAGTACAACATGTTTGTTAAAGATTAGCATTAAGGCTGGTGGTATAGCTTGATGATAGAGCACTTGAGTAACAGATGCCAGCTCCAGCATACACACACACAAAATGAATAAATAAAAAGAAAAAATAAAAAGAGAAAAAGATCATTTGAGAAGGGAAGGAGGAGAATAGTATTCATCAAAGGGAGAAATCGAACTTACTCAGTCTTGACATAGACTCTGGCAATCTGGCAAAAGCTCTAAAGCAAGCATGACCAGAGTTTTCTTTAGATCAGGCCAACATAGCCAGGCTTTTATATTTTCACTTGACTTAGTCACCAAGTAAGGATCAGCAGAAGTGTGATCTCCAGTGAGGCGACGCTCTGTACCAAAGCCGGCTCTGAAGTTGTAGACAGCAGGAGGCTGTGGGATGCCTACACTTGCTGCATCTGGGGGCATCTGGGAGCATCTGGGTGGCTCATCTGTTGTCTGCCACACGCACGTTATATTTTAAATCAGAGTTGGACCTCAGGTTCACAAAGTTTAGCAGAGATGCCAGTAACCATGTTAATGGGATGAGAAAATTGGATGTTGTCTTTGTGAATATTATCACTGCTGTTTCATAGCGTTGGCTGTTTTGAATTCTCAAGATACTAGTTTCTGCTAGGTTAATTTCATCTGGAATTATACATTTATAATATTTGTGTTTTATTATTTATATTTATCACACTGACATTTATATTTGACCTGTATAAAAGAGATTGCCATTTGTTTGACGTATTCTGTTTTTCTAATGTTTTGAGTACAGTGTATTCTTTTTGAGAATTATTTTGTCCTTGGCCATGGCTCTGCCTTTTTTGTTACAAAGAATTTTTAAATTTTTTTTCCTTCCTCCTTCTCTTCCCCCTCTCATCCCCTCCCTTCCCTGTCTTCCTTCCTTCTTTCCTTCCTCATTCCACTCTCCTTCCCTTTTTTTCTTTTTGTGTTATCCTGCTGAAGTCGTGGGCTCAGGTGATTTTCTAACTTTAGCCTCCCAATTAATTGGCAATACATGTGCCCCTCACCACACCCAGCACTTTTAAAATTGAGGGTTTAAAATTGAGAAATATCTTAATCCTTGTTTAATTTCCTTATATCAGTTTTAACATTGATTTGCAGATATTCTAAGGTTTCTATTCTAGTTTCATTGAGTTTATGCCTTTTGGTAGCTAAGAGGGATTATGAAATCTAACCAAATGGTTACCAATTTTGAACCCTATTAAAAAGACACAGTAGTGCAATATTCTTTTTCTTTAAAAAATTTTAATTTGATATTTCTGAATATTTTGCCCTTTTATTTTTTAAAATTTTTTTAAGTTTTGTTTTTGTTTTTGTTTTTTCTTTTCTTTTGGTACTGGGGATCAATCTCACAACCTTGTGCTTGCCAGGTAGGCGCTTATGCCACTGAGCTAAATCCCTGGCCCTTGCCCTTTTTTAGGTGTTTGGTTTCCCTAAGCATTGTGAGGAACAATGAGGAGTAATTTGCTTATTAGTCTTAATTCTGAATAAATATACTGAAACAATTTTGCTTGACAGCTTTCGTCCATAAATATGTCCAACTTCCATGTCTTAAAATCTTATAACTTCCTAATAATAGAAATTAATACATAAGAGTATTAAATTTCTGCAGAATAAAGGTAATGGAATTATTATTCTAGTAAGGTTTGGCCATTTGACTCTTACCAGAATGGTAATAGGTGGAGCTCTTAATACCAAGTTGGAAACCCAACCACCTGTTATCTTCTGTGATATTTTCGCCAGGTTTGTGTAGCTTCTCCAAATCTAGGATCGCTCATACTTGTAAAATGCAAGTGTGTCAATTTTACCTGTCTTGCTAGTTGTGGTGATGACCTGAATAAGATGACAGTATAAAAAAGAATATGTGACCTGAGGTCAGTGTGTCCATTTAGGAGATAACTGAACCGCAGTCATCTAGACTAAACTTTAAAGGAAGGTGGAACTTGCCTATGTGATTGTCTAGGTACTCATTTTAATAAAGGTAGAAGGGAATGTAAAGAAAACATTATTTCAAAAATTAGTTTAAATTCTTTTACAGTTTTTTTCCAATTCAGTCTTGGAAATTCAAGTCAACTCAAAGGATATTTATAGTATTGTTTTATTATTTATTTGCAAAGTACATCTGAGTGATGCATATCAATTCTGTAAACTGGACTAATTTTTAGTATCCTTCTGAGATTTTGAGCACAAATTATTTGAAACTGTTGTACCTAATTTTATGTGGGTTACTAGTATTGGTAAAGGGAACTGTAGTTTGCAAAATGATTTTATATGTATATTTTTTTCTTTCATTTAATCTTGGTAATAGCTCTGAAAAGCTAACTGCTTTTATTGTGATTATTCCCGTTACAAAATTGTTACTTTGTTGAGGTCCGTTAGGTACTAGGTGGTAGAACTGAGACTAAAAACTAGATCTCATTCCAGATCTACTATATCAAGTTGCTTGGGAAGCTAAGAAATTACTTTAGATATCCTGGGATTAGAACTTGGTGTTCCTAGTTTGAGCTAAACCATGACCTGAACGTGTTTGCATTCTGTTTAGAAGCTACTGTTTTCTATGCACCAGGGCTCATTTTATTCTGGATTTTGCTTCTGTGTATGCTTCAGTCTGATGCCTTTGTTCTCTAACCTCTTTCCCAGTGCCCATATTTGTGTGCATGCACACACACAAACACACACACATACACGCAGCCAACAACCTTAGAATTATATGCCGTTCGGTATCAGTTTGAAGTACCCTTTACTGATGAACAACGTGGATAATTTTAACTGTAATTAGCATGGATGTTTTTGGTTCCTCATAAATGTCTGGTACCAATTTCACTTGACTACTTTCAATTGCAAGTAAGCTATTTTGAACTTAATTTCCAGAGTTCAACTTAGTGAGCATAGATTCTTTGTGACCAGACTAAAACTAGACCAGTCCCGGGGGCCTCAGAATGAACCCAGTTTTACTTGTTCTGTGCCAAATTTTGTACTTTCATGAGTGCAGTCAGAATGTGAGGCAGAAAGGACTTCTGTTGCACAATCTCTTGCATCTAGTTTATATTTAATACCTGCATAAAAACAAGCGTGAAAAAAATAGGGCTTCTGTGTATCTTTCTGTACATTTTATAAGTGCTTATGCCATATTTTGAGCAAACAGGGCAAATAAATATTTTTCTGTTTCATGTTTTGAAATGCTGACTGAATAAAGATTACATATGACAAGTTATTTATAGCTTTATTTATATGTGGTAGATTCTCTGTTGGAATCGTAGGAAGGAAAAAGATATGATAATTGCTTTGTGTAGTTCACAGAATGAAATCGCAAACGGAGATGTTTTGAATCTAGTTTGTACTATAACCATTTCTAGGAAACCATATTTAAACAGCAGTGGTTATCATGAAGTATACAACATGTCAACTATGTCCCAATTCACATCAGTAAAAACCTTCTGCCGCTTTATTCCCTATAACCTAACCTCCATCAGATAATGCCAAATAAACTGTGTCGAGTGCACATATTAATATATATCAAATGTACCAAACGGCTTCCTGGCTGCATTTTCAGTAGTGTTTATCTGTGGTCATGCAGGTTATAACTCTGAATTTTTATTAGGAAAACTAAATTGAGAATTTATAATGTTCCTGATTTAGATTCACCAGCTGTGTCACAGCCATAGAAAACAACTCGAAAGTAAAACTCTGATACAGTATATAAGAGCACAATAGTCAAATTGCTTTGCTTCATGCTTATTTTGCATCTGTTACTATAAGATTTAGAATCACATATAGTAATTAGTTATCTCCTAATTTACACATCACCAGTCTGGTGAACTGCTTTGTGAATTTTATGTTGTCTCATATCAAATATGATTAATGAGTATTAATATTTAATCTTGGGAATCATGAAAGTGATTCTTTACAAAATGAATCTTGAATATTACTATAGCAGCAAAAATATATTTATAATTTTATCTTTGCTAAAACAGCCAAAATGAAAAAATTGTATAGATTATTCCTTTCAGGTATCAGATAATTTAGGACCAATAAAAACTGACTGAATAGTTTATAGTGAGAAGAAATACTGAATTAGCACAGGGATAAAGTAAAATTTATAAGGATCTCACTATAGATGTTAATTTAGTTGCGGTATTGTTGGCAAAGGACACTGAAATCTCTCATCATAAAAATTTTAAATTCTGTTATGGGATAGCATATACAAGTTTCTAGTGAATCTTGTACATAAACTTATAAGATTTGTTGGATCAGACCAATTCCTAAATGTAAATATAAACATTATATCTACATATAAACATTGTTTTAATAGTGTTGTAATTATCACTCCAGGTCTGCTATATTTTATTGGTGGCTGTTTGGTAGTTTTATTTCAGTTGGTAAATAAGCCCCTACACAGGTAGTGACCATTGTTTTTTCTCACCTTTGCACATGATGTACCTTATAACAAAGATTTGTTTCTTCAAGGGACAGAAACACATTTTTACTTACGTTAAATTTATAGTTTGGAATTACTTGATTCACAGAAGAAAAATAACAGCTACTTTCATGCAAAGTGAAAATGCTTTCCCAGTCAAAAGTTGTGTTTATTGCTGTGACAAAATACCTGAGACAATCAACTTCAAGGAAGAAAGATTTGTTTTGGCTCACAGTTTGGGAGATTTCAGTTCGTGGTTGGTTGGCTCTGTCGCTTTTGGGCCTCTAGTGAGGCAGAACATTTTGATGGGGAGCATGTGGTAGAGTAAAGCTTCTTGCTTCATGATGGCCAGGATGCAAAGAGAGAAGAAGGGATCAGAGTCCAATATCCCTTCCAAGGGCACAGCCCCAGTGACCCAGCTTCCTTCCACCCTTCCCCAAATCTTATAGGTTCCTAACTGTCTCTCTCATATCACCACAGGCTGGTGACAAAGCCTTTAACACATGAGCTTTTGGGGGTCACTTTGGATCTAAACCATAGCAGGAGTCTTATATTTAGTTATTCATCTTTGAAGATCTCATGTGATTGAGATCAGCAATTAGTGGGTATGCATAATTTCCGTATTTAATTTGAATCACTATTTATGGGGTATGAACCCTATTTTATAAATGAGGAAACTGAAGGTTTTGGATATTAAATGTCTTATCGAAGGCCACAGGGCTGTTATTAAGTGGTAAAGCAAGGATTCACTTATAACAATTAAAAAAGTAAGCTAACATATGTTGAGCACTTAATTATAGATCAGGCACTGTACTAAATGTTTTGTATTTAACATTAAGCCTTTTACTTTTCATGGTCATTTTGACTTTGGGGAAGAGCCAGAATGTACATGATGCCAGATCCAGTGAATAAGATGGATGAGGATACAGGGTAGTTTTCACAAGCTTGGCTTTCCATTGGATGGCAGTCAACAGCATTTTTAATCATACGTGGTTTAAAAAAAATCTCATAAAAGTGAACTTGTAGAACTGCTTTAGAAAGTGGCATGGGAAAGTATGATTGTCATTTCCATTTTACAAATATGGAAGATGGAGCACAGAGAAGTTAATTTTCATGGGCTCCTGGTCAGTTAGTATTAAAGCCAGATGGTCTTTTCTCTTGCATCTAATCACCTACAGTTAGAGTTGAGAGGAGATTTGGGCAGCATTGATTGTGACCATTTGAAATATTCATAGTTTGAAAATATTTATTTTTAGGATTAGTGTTTTTAATTTTTCTATTCACAGAATGGGTAAGCTTTTACATTTTTTCTGCTACCTTTTGCTGATTTAGAAATGCTTTTGTTTTTAAAGGTAATTATAAAATTGGGTAGCAAACCAGTTGGGTTCCTCAATCAGAGGAATATTCAATATTGATTTATTATTGCCATTAATGTAGTTTTTATAAAATTTTGATAATTGTTGTGGAAAAATCGAATAAGGTTAGTTTTAAAATTGTCCACTGTATGTGTTGAATGTTGTTTTTTTCTTTTAAACTTTAGTAGTAGTTGTTTGCAATCTTATTCATGGGCATTTTGTGAAAAGTCGTCTATTTATACTTTTAATGCCTCTTTTCTGGCCAAAATAGAGCATAATTAGATTGTAATAAATTGTAATTTTATTTTATTACTGCTTACTATTGTGCCATTTATAGTGAATATTTAAAGTTTTAAAAATTTAATATAGTCAAAGACACGTTACCATTAATCTCCCTTAAAATATACCCCCTTGCTTTGAACACATTTATGCCATAGTTTTTGCCACTTTCTGAAGAAGTTCTGCAAGTTCTGTTTCGTGAGTTCCTTTACTGGCTGTGATTAAAAATATGCTGAGTGCTGCTGCTGAGTTCCATCCAATGGAAAAGCTGGCTCATAAAAACTATGCTGTGTGTGTCCTCATGCATCTTATTATCTGGATCTGGCACCATGTGAATTCCGGTTCTTCCCCAAAGTCAAAATGATCAAGAAAGATAAATGTTTTGAATTGATTCAGAACAGTGAGGCAGCTACAACAGAGCAACAAAAGACTCTCAGGTAAAGAGGATTTCTAGAACTGCTTCAGACGGTGGCAAGAATGATCAGGTAACTGTGTGTGAAGTGAGAGGAAGTATCTTGAGGGAGATTAATGGCAATGTGTCTTTTACTGTAATAATTACTTTAAAATTTAAACATTCATTGTACTTTTAGGTCACATTTTGTAGACTGTGAGTTCCAGTATTGAATTTAACAGTTTCGTTTTGAAAAGGGTTAGCTCTTGCCCTTAAAGGTATATTTTTAACTGTAGGTAAGTGGTTGAAACTTTATGTATTTTTTTTGCTGTCTGCATATTCCAAGAGGAAGACTGTGTAAATGGAAAATAATGGCATTTACTTTGAAAGAAATTTCAAAACTTTTAGATTACCTGACGATATTTTTAAAAAGCAATAGCTGATAAAGAATGAAAACTAGTAAGTTTAGCTAAATTTACTTCAACTAACATATAGATATTTGTAGGTTTAAGGTATCAGGCCTTGTGACATGAGAGTTATAATGATGACACAAACTTGATACCTTTATTTCTGGACCTTATAAGCTGTTAACTGAATGTGATAAATCCATACATAACTGTAATGCAGAGCAGACAACAGGAAGTATTGTGGTTAGGCATGAACACAGTAAAGTGGCACATCAGCTAGATGATAATCCTTTTCCCCTGGGAGGATCTCAGAAGTTCTCAGGGAGTAGGTAGGATTTGAATAGAGCTTAATTTATTGCTTTCATTCATTCTAGACTGTCTTCTGAAGATTGATGTCTATTTCCTTGAGTTCTTTAATTTTGTTGCCAATTTGGATAAACATGGCACATATCCACCAGGGAGGTCCAGATGAAAAAGAAAAGACCACAGCACTGAAAGGTACATACTTAATTTGCTTTTTCAAGTAATTTTCATTGTGCCTAGAGAAGATGTAGGAATATTCAGGTGACCTGTTTCATTTTTTCTAAAATATCAGTACCTAAGCTATTTGTAATTATTTGTATCCCTCACAACAGCTATTACAGTGTCAGATGTCATACATACTTCATAAATAAATCATAGACTCATATAATTTTATAGCTATAAGAACTCTTGGTGCTTTTCTTATTCAAGATAATATGTTTAATGGTAAAACTAACATAAGTTTTTCAAATCAAAATTAGTGCCCTTACCATACTTTTGTTAATTGGACCATCATACTGGGTTAGGATAATGATCTGGCTGTTCCTGTATCCTGTCTTTGTGGCATTGGCACTAGGGATGTTTTATGACAGGGTCATGTTGACGCTTCACAAGGAACCTGTCCAATGTTAGAGAATTTTAGAGTTAGAGATTTTTTTTAATTAAAAAATTTGCTATATATTGTAACTTTACTATTAAAATATCAGTTGTCAATCTGTAAAGTCTCTTCATTATCATATATTTAATCTGTCTAATAACTTGCCCAAGATCAAATTATCTTACCTTTGTGAGGTATTAAAGTTATTTCATTGGGTTGTAGAAAAAATGTCTTATAGGTCTTCTAAATGTTCATATGCCAACTATGGTAGTGTATTTTGTGCAACTTTGACAGAAAGAAATAGTCTGGGTATTTATAATAAACAGCAATCTATTGACTCACAATTTTGGCAGCTGTAAAGTCCGTTATCAGTGTGCTGGCATTTGTCAGGGCCCTTTTTGCTGTACCATCCTGTGATTGAAGGTAGAAGGACCAAGAAGCAAAAGGGGGCCACGTTTACTGTTTTATAACAGCAGCAGTCCCACCCATAGGGGTGGATCATTCTTGGCCCAATTATCTTATCACCAACTGTTACAAGGGCACCAACTGTTACAAGGGCAACTAAAACCATAAATTTTGAAAGGGACTGTTGTAGTCACTTTCCTTATCATTGGGACAAAATACCTGATACTCATAATACCTGAAAAGAGGACAATTTTATGTGGGCTCAATGTTTTCAGTCCATGGACTTTGACTCCAAGGCACAAAAGGCTTGGTAGGTAGGCTAGGACAGGGGAAAACTTCTCACATTGTGGTGGCCAGGATCCTCAGAGAGAAGGGAGGACCCACAGAGAAAGATATGCCCTTCCAGGTCACATCTACAGTGACTCACCACTAACCAGACCCCATCTCCTAACAGCAAGTCAGGTATGGTGCCCTCATATCCCACTTACCTTTCAGACACGTGAGGTTTCTGGGGGATGTCCCAGATCTAAACTATAACAGGGACAAATATTGAGGACAAACATTGAAACTAGCACCAGCTACGTAGATGATAAGGGTCCCTTTTTCTTGATTCATTATAGAGTCTAAGTAGTCTTTAAGGGTTCCAAGATACATAGCACATGCCCCAGGTACATATATATTATACAGTCATATATCCGGGTTCCAAGATACATAGCACATGCCCCAGGTACATATATATTATACAGTCATATATCCATCCTGCATCCTGGTGTTCTTGAGGGATTAATAACCAT
Source organism: Dasyprocta punctata (assembly GCA_004363535.1). Classification (NCBI taxonomy): domain Eukaryota; kingdom Metazoa; phylum Chordata; class Mammalia; order Rodentia; family Dasyproctidae; genus Dasyprocta; species Dasyprocta punctata. The sequence goes on from RJWM01002885.1 coordinate 120,318, forward strand.
ACTTCAAGAATTTTCTTCTACTCATTTATTTTCTCTCTTACTATAAAAGACTCAAGCAGATATAGCATAAAGCAGCCAGTTTCTTGGCTCAATTAGTGTCACATGATCTTGCTTTTAGAGGTAACGATCTATTGAGAGACTGATGTAACTAATCTTTACACATAGAAATGGGCAGTGACAAAGAGTGTTACTATTTTTAGGCTTTTAGACAAAGTCTCCTTACAAATGTGAGACATGAAGGTGACTGGGATTAGGTTGGTAACAAGGAGAATATGAAAAGTTGACAGATTTTTGAAAGAAGCAATAGCATAATTTAACAACATATTGGAATGAGATATTAGAGAAGACTAAGATAACACTGAAGGTTCTTGATTGAAATAACTCTAAGATAGGTGCCATTAATTAAAATAAAACATTGAGGAAGGTAGGTTAAAGGGGTTGTGGTGTTGGAAAGGAAAAGTTAAGTTTTGGCTTGTAATAAACTGAGATGCTACTGAAACATCAAAGTAGAGAGTTGAGTTATGGGATTGTGAAAGAGTTTGGACTGGAGATAGAAGTTTGCCTGTGTGTAATTCATTACAATCTGATCCCATGTATTGACTTAAGGATGACCACACACAAGACTTGAAATTTTCTACCACCACATGTTTCTTCTACTACCCTTTGGAAGTTGTATTCCCTACCTTCAAATCCTATTCCTCTTTACTGGCAATCACTAATCTTTCTCCATCTCTGAAATTTTATAGATATCAGGTAAATGAGATCATAATGTGTATAACTTTGGGGATTGGCTTTCTTCAGTAAGAATGGTACCCTTGTTGCAAGTGTCAGCTATCCTTTCTTATTGATGAGTAGTATTTTCTTGTATGAATGTACCTGTTTGTTTAACCTTT